>CM076575.1:830493429-830673429 GCA_034641835.2 Pinus albicaulis
CGAATTTTTCCAGTGGCAGAAGGAGGTTAGATGACCCAGTTTGGAGCAGTTCTAGAGGTTGTACAAACTACGTAGGCCAGTAGTACATGTAGCTAGATAGGAAATTGTGAGCAAGGAAAGGGGAGGCTAAGCTTGTTTGCAGAGGGAGAATTTTTTCTCCAAATTATTTTGTGAAAGGTGAAAATGTGAAGTTGGGAAACACTTTTTGCCTTTTTTTGACGTTGAAAATTGTAATTTTCTATGTTTTTCAACTTCAACTCCACTAAACTCATATTTTTATTGCAAATTATGCTTTGACATAAAAACAAGAATTGTAGAGAATTGTCTTACCTCCATACCCATATTTAAAAAAAAAAATATTGACATATAGAGGGGTAAATTTCTTGTTTACTAACTGCATATACTTGAAATTTTCAGGCAAACATAAATAGTCACTTTATGATCCATAACTTTTTTTAGGGAAGGTTATTCATTTTTTGGAAAAAAACCATAGAATCATAATCTGCATATATTACACTAGTGCACAAACTATTTTTCGGTAATTTTCAGATTAAATTACTATTTTTTATTATTTTTTGAAATGGACAAAGACAAAAAAAACAGTGATGTTTCAGTACATTTTATGATCCATAGATTTTCTTTTCAATGTGATCGTCAATAAGAAAAATGAGAGTACCCTTTTGAAGTAGATAGAGAGAGGAAATGCAATATGATTTTTCTGAATTTTTTGGTTTCGTCATTTGAAAGTTATTGAATTTTCATTCAGTGAAATTTTTCGAACAATGAAATTCCACAGTGACACATTTTAGTAAAAAATTAATAAAAAATTGATTTTTTTAATGAAACTCCACAAATATCATATCACCAAAAACTAGATTCAGAGATGAGTCTAATGGTACTTTTTCCGACATATAACATTTTTTTTTTGTAGGTGTTCCGCCCCTCCAAAGTTGCAGGTTCCTGAAAACTGCAGAATTTTCTGGGTTTCTCGTTGACCAGAAACTCTCGGCCGAGATAATGTCTTGGACGAGAAATTTATAAAACTCTCGACCGAGAGTTTAACCCACCTAAAGTTACATTTAACTACAGGCAAACTCTCGACAATCCGGATTTAAAAAATCTCGGATAGAGTTTACTTAAGTTACCGATGAAACTCTCGGTCGGGGACTGAGCTCTGGGGCCGAGTTTTAGAAAACTCTAGGCCGAGAGTTTAGAAAACTCTCGGCCGAGAGTTTAGAAAACTCTCAGCCGAGAGTTTTATTAAATGTTTTAATCAAAAGTTTTAGGGGTTTATATGTTTAAGGTTTTATATGTTTAGGGTTTAGGGGTTTATATGTTAGGGTTTTATATGTTTAGGGTTTAGGGGTTTATATGTTAGGGGTTTACATGTTTAGGATTTAAGGGGTCAAATGGGTTAGGGGTTTTGGGGTTTATGGGCTTAAATGGGTTAGGGGTTAACAGGTTAGGGGTAGGGGTTAAGGGTTTATAGGTTTAGGGTTTAGGGGGTTAAATGGGTTAGGGGTCAGGAATTAGGGTTTAAGGGGTCAAGGGTTAAGGGGTTGAATGGGATATGGGTTGGGAATTAGGGTATAAGGGGTTATAGGTTTAGGGTTTAGGGGGTTAAATGTGTTAGTCTTGGTTTAGAGGTTTAGGGGGTTAGGGGATTTAGCAGTTAAGGATTTTAGGGGTTAGAAGTTAGGGGTTAATGGGGTTAAATGGGCTAGGTTTTTAGGGGTTTAGGGTGTTGAATTGGTTAGGGGTTGGGAATTAGGGTTTAAGGGGTTAGGGGTTAAGGGTTTAGAGGTTTAGGGTTTAGGGGGTTAAATGGGTTACAGGTTTAGAGGTTTAGGGGGTTAGTGGATTTAGCAGTGAAGGATTTTATGGGTTAGGGGTTAGGGTTTTGGGGGTTAAATTGAATCCACACTTAAATGGGTTAGGATTTTAGGGGTTTATGGTGTTAAATTGGTTAGGGGTTGGGAATTAGGGTTTAAGGGGTTAGGGGTTAAGGGTTTAGAGGTTTAGGGTTTAGGGGGTTACATGGGTTACAGGTTTAGAGGTTTAGGGGGTTAGGGGATTTAGAAGTGAAGGATTTTCGGGGTTAGGGGTTAGGGTTTTGGGGGTTAAATGGAATCCACACTTAAATGGGTTAGGTTTTTAGGGTTTTAGGGTGTTGAATTGGTTAGGGGTTGGGAATTAGGGTTTAAGGGGTTAGGGGTTAAGGGTTTAGGGGATATGAATTAGGGTTTAAGGGGTCAAGGGTTAAGGTGTCAAGGGTTATGGGTTGGGAATTAGGGTTTAAGGGGTTACGGGTTTTGGGGTTTAGGGGCTTAAATGGGTTAGGGGTAGGGGTTAAGGATTTAGAGGTTTAGGTTTTAGGGGTTAAATGGGTTAGGGGTTTAGAGGTTTAGTAGGGGTAAATGGGTTAGGGGTTAAGGGTTTAGTGGTTTAGGGTTTAGGGGGTTAAGGGTTTGGGGATTAGGAATTAGGGTTTAAGGGGTCAAGGGTTATGGGTTGGGAATTATGGTTTAAGGGGTTAGGGGTTAAGGGTTTAGAGTTTTAGGGTTTAGGGGGTTAAATGGGTTATAGGTTTAGAGGTTTAGGGGGTTAGGGGATTTAGCAGCGAAGGATTTTAGGGGTTAGGGGTTAGGGTTTTGGGGGTTAAATGGAATCCACACTTAAATGGGTTAAGTTTTTAGGGGTTTAGGGTGTTGAATTGGTTAGGGTTTTTTGGGTTTAGGGGCTTAAATGGGTTACAGGTTTAGAGGTTTAGGGGGTTAGGGGATTTAGCAGTGAGGGATTTTAGGGGTTAGGGGTTAGGGTTTTGGAGGTTAAATGGAATCCATACTTAAATGGGTTAGGTTTTTAGGGGTTTAGGGTGTTGAATTGGTTAGGGGTTTTGGGGTTTAGGGGCTTAAATGGGTTAGGGGTTAACGGGTTAGGGGTAGGGGTTAAGGGTTTAGGGGTTAAATGGGTTAGGGGTTTAGAGGTTTAGTGGGGGTAAATGTGTTAGGGGTTAATGGTTTAGAGGTTTAGGGTTTAGGGGGTTAAGGGTTTAGGGGTTATGAATTAGGGTTTAAAGTGTCAAGATTTATGGGTTGGGAATTAAGGTTTAAGGGGTTAGGGGTTAAGGGTTTAGAGGTTTAGGTTTTAGGGGGTTATATGGGTTACAGGTTTAGAGGTTTAGGGGGTTAGGGGATTTAGCAGTGAAGGATTTTAGGGGTTGGGGGTTAGGGTTTTTGGGGTTAAATGGAATCCACACTTAAATGGGTTAGGTTTTTAGGGGTTTAGGGTGTTGAATTGGTTAGGGGTTTTGGGGTTTAGGGGCTTAAATGGGTTAGGGGTAGGGGTTAAGGGTTCATAGGTTTAGGGTTTAGGGGTTAAATGGGTTAGGGTTTTAGAGGTTTAGTGGGGGTAAATGGGTTACGGGTTAAGGGTTTAGAGGTTTAGGGTTTAGGAGGTTAAATGGGTTAGGGGTTAGGAATTAGGGTTTAAGGGGTCAAGGGTTAAGGGGTTAGAGGTTTATGTGTTTAAGGGGTTGAATGGGCTATGGGTTAGGGTTAAAGGGGTTAGGTTTATAGGGGCTTAGGGGTTAAATGGGTTAGGGTTGGTTTAGAGATTTAGGGGGTTAGGGATTTAGTAGTTAAGGATTTTAGGGGTTAGAAGTTAGGGGTTAATGGGGTTAAATGGGTTAGGTTTTTAGGGGTTTAGGGTGTTGAATTGGTTAGGGGCTGGGAATTAGGTTTTAAGGGGTTAGGGGTTAAGGGTTTAGAGGTTTAGGTTTTAGGGGGTTAAATGGGTTACAGGTTTAGAGGTTTAGGGGGTTAGGAGATTTAGCAGTGAAGGATTTTAGGGGTTAGGGGTTAGGGTTTTGGGGGTTAAATGGAATCCACACTTAAATGGGTTAGGTTTTGGTGTTTTACTGTGACCAATTGTTTAGGGTTTTGGGGTCAGGGATTAAACGGGTTAGGGGTAGGGGTTAAGTGTTTAGAGGTTTAGGGGTTTAGGGGTTAAATGGCTTAGGGGTTTAGAGGTTTAGTAAGTGTAAATGGGTTAGGGGTTAAGGGTTTAGAGGTTCGTGTTTGTGGGGTTAAGGGTTTAGGTTAGGATCAGTGCTATGGGTCGAGGGTTATGGGGTTGTGGAAATTAGGTTTAAGGGGTTAGGGTTAAGGGTTTCAATGGGTTACATGTTTAGAGGCTTTGTGTTAGGGGATTTAGCAAAGGAAGGATTTAGGTATGAAGTTATGTTTTTAGGGTTAAATGGAACTACACTGGAACGTTAGGCTTAGGTTTAGGGTGTTGAATTCAAGGGGTTTTGGGGTTTAGGGACTTAAATGGGGTAGGGGTTAACAACAAGCTAGGGGTATGGGTTAAGGGTTTAGTGGTTTAGGATTTAGGGGTTAAATGGGTTTGGGGTTTAGAGGTTTAGTGGGGTTAAATGGGTTAGGGGTTAAAGGATTAGAGGTTTAGGGTTTAGGGGGTTAAATGGGTTAGCCCGGTTAGGAATTAGGGTTTAAGGGGTCAAGGGTTAAGGGGTTATAGGTTTAGGTGTTTAAGGGGTTGAATGGGTTATGGGTTGGGAATTAGGGTTTAAGGGGTTATAGGTTTAGGGTTTAGGGGGTTAAATGGGTTAGGGTTGGTTTAGAGGTTTAGGGGGTTAGGGGATTTAGAAGTTAAGGATTTTAGGGGTTAGAAGTTAGGGGTTAATGGGGTTAAATGGGTTAGGTTTTTCGGGGTTTAGGGTGTTGAATTGGTTAGGGGTTGGGAATTAGGGTTTAAGGGGTTAGGGGTTAAGGGTTTAGAGGTTTAGGGTTTATGGGGTTAAATGGGTTATAGGTTTAGAGGTTTAGGGGATTTAGCAGTGAAGGATTTTAGGGGTTAGGGGTTAGGGTTTTGGGGGTTAAATGGAGTAAACACTTAAATGGGTTAGGTTTTTAGGGGTTTAGGGTGTTGAATTGGTTAGGGGTTCGGAATTAGGGTTTAAGGGGTTAGGGGTTAAGGGTTTAGGGGTTAGGAAATAGGGTTTAAGGGGTCAAGGGTTATGGGTTGGGAATTAGGGTTTAAGGGGTTAGGGGTTTTGAGGTTTAGGGGGTTAAATGGGTTTGGATTGGTTTAGAGGTTTAGGGGGTTAGGGGATTTAGCAGTTAAGTATTTTAGGGGTTAGGAGTTAGGGGTTTTGGGGTTTAGGTGCTTAAATGGGTTAGGGTTTAATGTGTTAGGGGTAGGGGTTAAGGGTTTAGGGGTTAAATGGGTTAGGGATTTAGAGGTTTAGTAGGGGTAAATGGGTTATGGGTTAAGGGTTTAGAGGTTTAAGGTTTAGAGGGTTAAGGGTTTAGGGGTTAGGAATTAGGGTTTAAGGGGTCAAGGGTTAGTTTTCTGCAATAACATAATTCTCCAATCCCATACACTTCTGCTTGGAATGTCACACTTAACATTCCTTTCCTTTTCGGATAATATTCTTTATCCCCTTACATCCATACCTAGGAAAATAAACTTCATTTCAATTTAATCTTGTGAAACTAAAGTGGAAGATAAGAGGACCCATTCCAAGAAGGGAATCTCACTCAATGTTCAAATAATATTGTTTATCCCCTTACATCCATACCTAGGAAAATAGACTTCCTTTCAAGTTAATCGTGTGAAACTGAAGTGGAAGATAAAGTGACCCATTCCAAGAAGCTCATCTCACTTCAAAAAGTTCTCAAGATTTCCAAGAATTTATAATGATATTAAGGTGCTATGCATTGTCTCCTTTATCACCTCATTGCATTTAGTCAATTGTTTTTTAAATTTAAATTTATTCATTAATTTCAAAAAAAATATTATATATATATAGTTGTTTTTATTTTGATTTATGTTTTAGAATTTTATTTTATTTATATTAATATATCAACTAGTTTTATATAAAATATTTTTAGTTTTTTTATATAATATTGATATTACAAAATATTGTAACAAATTTTATTTAATTAAATCTTCATGTATTTTTTATCATCAATAATAATAAAATAATTTAAAATAAAATTATAATTTTATTATTTTTTATCATTTTTTAATTTTAATAAAGTACTATTAAAATTATATAAAGTACCAATTCTAAAGTACCAAGAGTTTTATATAAAATAAAGTACCAATTCTAACAACTTAATAATTTTGGCGTTTTATTATAGGAATAAAACTCTCGGACGAGAGTTGAAAAAACTCTAGGATGAGAGTTTTTAAAACTCTCATACGAGAGTTTTTAAAACTCTCATACGAGAGTTTTTAAAACTCTCATACGAGAGTTTTTTAAACTCTCATCCGAGAGTTTTTTTAACTCTCGTCCGAAAGTCTTCCCGAGAGTTTCCGTCAATAAAACTCTCGGACGAGAAAATGCATAACTCTCGTCCGAGAGATTTTTAACTCCGGTTAAACCCAATAAAACTCTCGGACGAGAGTTTTTAAAACTCTCGGTCGAGAAATAGAGTTGACTATTTTCTCGGACAAGAAATTAAAAATTTCTCCCAAATTCTAGCCGTCCGCCAAAAAGTGTTTCCCAACTTCGCGATTTTAGCCCCTAGCAAGGGGCAGAGGAGGAAGAAGAGGTGGAAGCATAGGTTGGGGATGAGGGAAAGTAATCTATTACAACTGTGGAGAATTAGGACACTTTTCCAGGGACTATCCAAACCCCACAAGGTAGTCCTGCCAGTATTGCAGACAACTAGACCATGCGATTGAAGATTGTCTAATCTTGATATCAAAGATGTAGGAGAAGTAGCTGACATCTATGCAGAATCTGTAGAGGGTTAAGCCTGAAGTGCAACACAAATATCCAAGTGTGAAGGTTGTAACACATAGTGGGATGAACATCGGGGGGCCTGGGGAGAAAACTGCAAACTAGCCTCTGATCCGACAAGTAGTTATTAAACAGGAAGGTTTGGATTTAAAAAGGAGAAAGAAACATTTGTCGCAGCTTGCAAAGATTTTCCTGATTCAGAGGCATCTACTTCGCAACCACCTAAAGACCTCATGGCAGATGAGGAGGTCAAACATTTTTTATAGGCATGTATGAAGCTATTGCTGTTGCGCATCCCAAAGGCTGTGGAAAATCTTCATGCATTAATAGATAGCTGCGCAACATGACCTAACCTCCCTCCTAAAGTTAAGGACGTACACAAACTCTATAGATATATGAAACACATTGGTAGGGAGATGTGGTTGACTGCGCAGATCGGTGGTTACAAGAAGTATCAGGTTATTTTGGACCTAGGGTCAGATGTGAATGTATTACCTAACAGACTTGGAAATGAATGGAGGAACCTATGTTGGAATGGTCCACTATCCACCTTCATATGTCCAATCAACAGATGATCATACCCTTGGGGAGACTATCGAATATCGTGGTGGATATTGCAAGGGTCAAGGTCCGGGCTCATTTTGAATTAATTCAGATTGTAGAAGATGCGGACCCCTACCCTACACTCATAGCCTTGGATTAGGCTGTTGATATGGAGGGCATCATTAACCTAAAGAAGAGAAGCATTGTATTCAAAAATAACAGAAGAAGGGTAGTAGTACTATTAGATCCTACGAAAGGAAAACGATACATATAAGCAGTGCCTGATGAAGAGGATGTGGATCACCTCAATAAGTTGACTATGATGGATGAAGATTGGATCAACCCCATGATGGAGGGAGTACTCTACTGGGAAAAGGATAGTGAATTTTTTTCCGACTCTAATGGCGAGATAGATAATTGGAAAAACTAGTTACATTATGTATCTCAATGCGATGTCCTCGGATCACAAATAACTTCTACTGCATCTCCTTAGAGGTAAGAGATCTACCCCACTTTGATGGTTTTGGTAATGTTAGGGACTTTTTGCGAGCATTTAAAGTCGAGGTTCCCAAAGAATGAAGGTTATGGGCCTGTAAGTTGGCCATGCACGGATCACCTACGCGATGGTGGAAGACACATGAGGAGGCATTCCAGGATTAGGACGAGTTTCAGAATATGTTGATCCTACGATTTGAGGCCGCAGCCGATGTACAAATCAAAATTCTCCTTGGACCCGAAGACCCATGTGAATATCTCTTCACCTCGATAAAACAATTGTGCGACACGACTTCCTAAGAGTGGGTTCATATGCTTATTTATGCCTTGGGACCACTTCCCACTGCATGGTACTTAGATGCGGAGCTCCATCAGTGCACCCGCCACTCGGAGACTTTGAAGGATGAATTTATGGGAAAATTTGGCTTGGCTAGTAGGACAGAGGCACTTGACACAGCTCTGTGGGACATTGACACTGTAGCATGGGGTGAATCACACCTGTGTGTCGCACTTGAAATTCCCATTGGGGAACTGCGAGTACCAAGTGTGGTCAAATACTGCAGCCTAGCCCCAAAAGAAGGTAAGGATGATCCACCAGAGGCTTCTGACTTAGAATTGGGCGATATTGGCATGGGTATCGGACCGCTTAGGCTGCAAAGGGGTAGCATTGAGATGCACCCCACATTGGCTAATATTGGGAGTGCGGATACAGGAGGCAAAGTTCTCATATATCCAAAAACTCTTACAACAAGGGGGCAATTGCATTCACTTCTCAGCTATGCAGGTTATTACAGAAAATTCATTCGGAGGTATGCATTGATCACAACACCTCTAAAAGACTTGCTTACGAAGGAGGCCCGACTCTGTTGGGATGACACATGCCGATAAAACATATCGTTGGTTTTGAAGTACTTAGGGATTAAGCCTGTGTTGGGAGAGGATGCGCAGCAGGCCAGGCATTTAACCCAAGCATAGCAGGTATTCCAAGCGCATAGGAGGTGCGAAAACTAGCCGTTCGCACAATAACATTTGGTAAAAAGAAAAAGTTACCATTAAAAGGAGCAGGCCACGAGCATTTAATCGGGTAGATTCGGGGAATTTTTTACCATTTACTTGATGATAAGTTCTAGGACAACTTTACCCTACCATTGGATGCCTGCAGGCACTATAAAAAGGGTCGGATAGCTTGGGCAAAGGTTCCACCTCACTTGCAGAGCTTGTACTTATCCTTTCTATCTCGAACGAGCTTGAGCTTTGAGATTTTTCGAGTCTACACTATCCCTTTCATGTATGATCAACCTCCCCCTTCCGACAGTAGCCACCTAGAGTTGGGATTAATTTTCTGTGCTAGGATGACAACCACTAACCCTACTGAGCCTTCAAAACCTACTGTCCCAGAAATTGAGGAAGTAATGGAGATCAATTCTAAGGATGAAGAAGTGCTCCCCACAGTGGTCACAAGGAATAGAAAAGAGTAGGCACAGGGCTTAGCAAAGCCCCCAAAAGCTACGAAGTTGGCTACAATGAAGCCTAGGACCTCCCCAAGGCATGCCAAGTCCCGGCGAGCAGTGCCTCAGGCTCAACCTTCACAAGAGGAAGCCCTCCCTGCCAATCCGATCAATTGGTTACCTCCTTCATCCACCCACATAGACCCTCGACGCACACACCAAAAAACCTTGATGGCCTAGTTACCTATCAGCAGATGCCACTAACCCCAGGAGAGGTCCTTGTCTTGAGTGACCCCTGCAGGAAGCTCCATGAGGTCAATTTTGATCATCATGACTTGGAAAATTACGAAGCCTTCCCTGATTTGGCCCCTATGTTGTACTTCGACATGGTTTATGTGGATGATGGGGTCACAGTCGTCCCTCAGTGCTGGGTAAGTGGATTGGGCAGATCGGAGCTCTTGAACCTACTGTGTAATCCTCACTTTGGCCATTAAAACATCACGGATCGGCTGTGTCCCCAACTTCTCACCTTAATTCACAATGGTTGCCTATGGATTCAGGATAGGGTCCCCATAGATGCTGTGTTGGTTCACAGAATCACGGGCCTTCCCATGAACGAGCCACACCTTCTGGAGCATGTGGGAAAGAAATATGAAGGGGACAACACTGAATATGTGCGTAAGACCTACCATGTGGAAATGAATACGTGGTGTTTTGTCATCAAATCTGTCAGCGACCCAGCTACGTAGATGGGTACCATATTACTATATTGCAAGATAATGTGAAAATTCTAGGTCACAAATGTCCCTGCCTATGTCATTTGGCTAGCTGGTTAGTATGCGAAGGGGGTATGCCTCAATTGGTCCCAATACTTATGCGATGAGTTCTTAACCAACGTCCACAAATCTCAAGGGCAGGGAAAAGCCTTTTGCTATGCCTGGCTAATTTTTCTTATGACCCTCGTTGCCTGGGAAACCCCTATGGAGTCATTCCTCTCCGAGCTCACTCCAGATATGTACGAAGGGGCTCGGTATGCCCATTTGTGGGATTCCAAGGACATGCACTGCCTAGACGATAACAAAGTCTTCTAGGTCCTCTTCCAGAGTAGCATAGCCGCAGCCATCAATTCTCAACCTAGGTTTTCCCCCACTATATATGAAAAATACAAAATTATTGTATCATTCTAGGTTACCACGCATAACATTCAAATCCAGAACCACAAGGATAAAATCTGGACATCACTTCCTTATATGGTAGTAGATGAGGAAATTGACAATTTGATTGCGCTATGGCCTCCCACCTAGAAGATAGGCTTCAAATCTAGTTCAAGGGGCACCGTAGGTACTAGCACAACGTAGGTACTCCTACCTTTTATCATCAAGGAGACTAGAAGCACAGGGAAAAAATCAGGCGCAACCATGAAAAAGGACATGTAGCCAAAGCAGACCACCACAAAGAAAACTGAGGCTGCAACCTAGGTCGATTCACAGTTGGGAATAGAGGAAGTAAATGTTGGAGGTAAAAACCGAACAAGCGAGCCTATCAAGGGACCCTGAAAGAAGCAGTGCACCCAGTGGAAGGAACGATATTTTATGGTTACGTTAACGGAAGATGATCTCGAGAAAATCACAGATGCCATCACACTAGCCACAGAAGAAAAATCGGTAGCTTTCGAAGAACACCAGAGGGCTGCAATCAATGCCATCCAGGCCGAGATTCCAATATTGCAGATAAGGACAGACACGCTAGAGACTAGCATGGTTCAGGGACGGATTCCCTTGGTATCTAGCAATACGGTGCTAGCCATGGAAGAAAGTCGTTTATGTTCCTTACCTAGCACCGCCCTTGTGATTAGTTCGTCGGACCAGGAAATTCAACTCCAATCAGGTGTAGGGGTGAAATTGAATCTTGCCAAGCTACCCCACAAAGCATTATGAGGCCTCCACATCGCTATGTTTTACGAGATGCACCATCGAGACCAGCAAGTACACCAACAACTTGGTATGGCCGAATAGACCATTGCACAATAGAACACATAAGTACTCCTTGTTGTCACACAACAAGCAGAGCTCAAAACTTTGATACACTAGCTTTGCATAGAGGCTATAGAAGAGATCCCGGCCGCAACCACCCTGCGAGCTAAAGTGGAAGGATTGGTCACAACGTTTAAGGCTTCCAGGACAGAAATGTAGGTCATTAAGACACAGTTGGAGCAGCAAATCACTGACTTACAAGCGAAATTGCAGCCCGAGACACCCACGGAGGTATAATCCCAGCGCACTGCGCTACTATCCATGGATACAAACACCATTACAATAGAGATTTCTCAGTGTTCTTAGTTACTAAAGGCCTCCATGCAGCTCTAGATAAAGGTCCAACATCATCCGGTCCTCCAAAAAATAAATGAGGACTGGCGGTAGAAGGAGGAAGCTTTCGAGAAGATCGAGGCTACATTACCCACCTTGGTTCCTACACAAAGATTGGCACAATTAAGGACCAAAAATAACCTCCAAGATGAGATCACAGAACTCTGCCATAAGAATCATCTTATTGGAGAACACTTGAAACCTTGGGCTGCCTCAGCCCTCTAGCTCTCACAAGACATTGATGTTGTTGTTAAGCGACTACAGACACTAGAGAGTGTCACTAATGTGACATAAGGACTGACATCGCAGAAGCTCATAGATATTCTGTAGAGCACTGGTGCTCAGAGTCAAGAAGTGTTGCCTCCACTGGTCACAACCAACAATGCACTGTGCGCGCAGGTGGAGTCTCTGCCACCAAAGTGACTCGGGACGAGTCACAAGATTGTGTTGGAGGACTCTTGGAACAAGATCTCCTACATATCTATGAATCTGGTCCATTTTGTATATTTTTTATTATATTTAGTCTAACACAGGGATTTTGGGGTGGGTCAAAGCCCCTAATTCATTGTAAATGGGTCAAGGGTTGACCAAGAGTCTGTAAACCACGGTTTGTGGACCATTGGATGCGTAGGCCAAAGTAGTATAAGTATTTGAACATTTTTTGAGTTGTAAGACAAGAAATGAACTAATATTGGTGCGAATCATGAATTAGTAGATCTGTTTTGGGGTTTTGGGGAAAGGACTCCTGTTTGCTATGTGTGCAGAGATCCCCAGTCCTACTGTGTGCAGACCCTGCTACTGTGTGCATAGGTCAGGTTTTGGGTATTGTAAAAGGATCTGAAGGATTAATGAAAGTGAAAGGTTTTTGGAATATCTGAATCTGTTTATGTGATTCTATGATATCTGTATGTTATGCATGATTCTATATTTCTTATGCTGCGTTGACAAATTATCTGAATATGTTTGTTATAATTTATGCAAGAATAACTATGATAGTTTCTTTATTGTCTTGTATTTGTTGTTTACTATGATTATAACTGGGATTGCGCACATGGATGCCAAGGGACAAATAGATCTGCATTCTGTAATATGCAATCTCATATATGTGAAGTCAAACACATCTATGTTTGACTTACCTGCTCTCTCCCAGGGTGCGGAAACCTGGTTCTAGCACCCTCCCATACTGCTTTGGGTGAGAATTTGGCATGCGCAAGCAGGTCACCACTGAAAGGGCTAGTAGTATAGGGGTTTGTTGGCAAACCTTAACCTCCAAACCTAGGTTAAGACCCCTCAAGCCAACAAGCTTCCTTCCAGTAGTAGCTCGAAAACAAGAGAAGCTTTCAACCTTCTGCAGGGGGGTGCCTACGTGCTGATATGGGTCTCTGGGTTTCCACCTTAAATTTTAGTGTTCATGTGTGATTATTTATTTTGTACTTACTACACATATTTACTTCTTCCGGAATGTCTGATGAATAAAATATGCACTTGGCTAAGTAAATATTCTGAAGATTTGTATTTTTAATACATTCACTCGAATACAGAAGTTTCCTTTAATAAATCCACGTAAATATGAAAGTTGGATTAATTAAAGTCTCATATAGAAATCAGTAAAATTAAGGAAAATTTATTGTGAGTTTTGAATACTGATTCACCCCACCCCCTCTTAGTATTTTTCCCAACAGTTGGTATCAGAGAAGGTCCTTCTAAAGAAGCTTAATCACTATAACGAAGATCATCCAAGATGAGCAATAAAGGTGGAACAAGATATATCATACCACCAGTCTTTAACGAAAACAATTTAACCTTCTGTAAGACAAGAACAAGATCCTATCTTCAGTCTCTTGCAACTGATGTTTGGGAAATAGTTGAAGGTGGTTACCAATATCCAAATGTAGTTCCAATAGATCGAGCAGCAAGGAAGAACTATGAATATGCAAAATTTGTCAATGCATTATTAGGAAGTGTGACTGAATCATAATTTTTCAAAGTTATGAAGTTAAATACAACAAAGGAAATATGGGACAAAATCATTCTTATTTATGAAGGTACTACCAAGGTAAAAAGGGCTAAACTCCAATCTCCCAGAATTCATAATCATGAAAGTATTGCTAGTTTCTTTTTATGTGTAGATGATATCATAAATTGTATGAGAAATATGGTTGAAAACATAAGAGGAACAACTCTTGTAGAGAAAATATTAAGATCTCAAACTCCTAATTTCCATTTGAAAGTGTCTTCTATTGAAGAGAAGTAGGATCTATAGACTCTTACTATCGTTCAACTTCATGGGATCCTAACTTATTTTCAAATGAGAAGGGGAGGTCCATCTAAAGTCAAAGAGATTCTTTTAGATCTACTGCAAAAGGAAATGACAAGGAAGAACAAAATGAATTAGGTTATGTATTAGAAGAATTTGAGGTAAATTCTGTAAGGAAACTTCAGCTTCGCACTGGAAGGTTCAGAGGTAAGCTTCCCTTCAAATTTTTTTCTTGTAGGAGAGTGGGTCATTATGCTTCTAAATGTCCTCATCAAGATAATCATGATAAGGGAAAGGAATTAGAAAAAGGAAATATGAGACAATTTGTCAATATAAAAAGCTACTATACTCACAAGGACATTGATGGTTTGTTAAATAGTGAAGAAGAAGAATATGATCAAGATACTAGAATACTCATGTCATTTGAAAAGGACACTAGTGATACTAAAGATACTTTTATGGATGCTTTAGAAAAAAATTATTTTCTTGAAGAAATCACACAACTAAAAATATGCTTGGAAGAGAACAAAATAGCCATAGATACTCTAAAGAATCAACTCATAGAAAAGAAAAACCACAATGAGAAATTAGAATTTGAAATAGTAAGTATAAGAAAGGAAATTGAGAAATAAAAAACCCTAAATATGAGATTTCGTAAAGGATATAAAACCTTAGATGAAATTATCAAGGGTCAATGCTCTCCTCTTGTGAAGACGGGTCTTGGATATATTGGTGAAACTTCTCAGTGAAAAAAAACCTTAGTTACAAGCTATCTAAATGGAACAAAAGCTCACAAGAAAAGTTTCGTCACTCGACAAAATAACAAAGACAATGACTAGGTAAAGCATTATCATTCAAATCCAAGGATGAGAAATAAAAAAATATTAGTCAAAAGGAAAAAAAAAACTAGAAGGTTCTATGATCGCAAAAATTTCTTCTTTAATGGACAATGTTTCTCATCTCATAATTTTGATCACAAACCTGCTCAATGTGTTGCATACAAAATCATCATGTCTAGAGAAGCAAGAAAGAAAATAAATAAGATAGGAATAAGGAAGAATACTTATAAAAAAAATTCTCCTCTTCAATATAGAATTGAATGTTCATTTTGCAATAAATTTGGACATGAATAATCTGAATGCAGGAGCAAAATTTAGCCGAAATAAAAAATATCCACAAGTTCCAAGGTATGGAGAAGGAAGGACATATAGTTTGAAAGTTGTCACATAGATTTATTTGCATAAGGAGAAAAATCAATGGTGCATTGATAGTGGATTTTAAAAACACATGACAAGAGATAAATGTAAACTTATTTCATACAATGCATTATAAAAGGAAAAGAAAGTTACTTTTGGAAATGACTCTCCTACTACCATTAAGGGTAAGCAATGGGTTTTTCTAAAAGAAAAGGTTAAAACTAACAATGTTATGTATGTTGATGGACTAAAGCATAACTTATTGAGTTTTAGCCAAATGTGTTATCCAGGAAATGAAGTTATCTTTCAATCAAAATAGTGTGTGGTTCATGAACTTGACACACAAAATATTGTAATAAAAGGAACAAGAAGACCAAGTAATCTGTATATATTGAAAGGTGGCCAAGAACAATGTTATGTAGGAAAATCTGCAGAAAATTGGTTATGGCACAGAAGGTTGGGACGTTTGAGCTTCTCGCAAATAAGAAGATCAAGCAGTTTGAAAGCTCTTCATGATCTACCCGACATTACTTCACCAGAAAGTACCATATGCAAGTCATGCCAATTCAGTAAGCGCACCAGGGTTAAATTTAATGCCAAAGAAGGATCAACAAGTAAGCTTGTTTAACTTATACATACTGATTTGTGTTGACCTGTAAGGAAAAATTCACCTTGTGGAGAAAAATAATATCTCTTATTCATTCACGACTTTTATAGAATGCATTGGATTGGTTTATTGAAACATAGAGATGAAGAATTTGAAAATTTTAAGATATTTAAACCTCTAGTTGAAAATGAATTAGATCTAAAAATAAAATGTCTAAGATCTGAGTGAGGAGGAGAATATATATCGGATGAGTTCTTTCATTTCTGTGAACAATATGGCATAAAAGACAATTTTTTGTAGCTATAACCCCACAAAAAATGATGTGGCAGAATGAATGAATAGATCAGTCAATCGAATGTCTTGTGTTATTCTTGATGAATCTGGGACTCCTGACACATTTTGAGGTGAATATTCTCATACTATAGTAAAAATTTTCAACAAGGCTTGTGTTTGTGTAAATAGTGATAAAACTCCTTATCAACTCTGGTATGGTAATGCTCCCACTGTCAACCACTATAAAGATTTTGGAACCAAATGTTATATAAAAAATAATGATGAAAAACTTGGTAAGTTTGAACCTAGAGTAGATGAAGGAATATCTATTGGTTACTCTTCTAGAAGTAAAACATACAAATGATACAATAAGAGACTTCAGAATATTGTTGAATGTATTGACATTGTGATTGATGAATCTTTCACTACTACCAAAAGGGAAATAACAAAAAATGAGGATGATGATTATGAATTCTTTCCCTCATCAAATAACAATAATATAGAAGGAGAACCTAATGAAGCACCAAAAGAAAATACATCAGAAAGATAAAATTCTTCATCCGGGTATGTTCAAAAGAATCATCGAGAATGTCAAATTTTGGGAGAAAAGGAATCAGGGGTAAAAACAAGAATAACTCTTGTAGGATATCCTAGTTATCTAGCATTTTTCTCCACCATTGAACCAAAAAATGTAAACCAAGATAGTAAATATGAATGTTTGATTCAGAGCATGAATGAAGAACTTGATCAAGTTGAAAATAGTAATACTTGGGAATTGATTCCAAGACTCACGATAAAGATGTTATTGGAACAAAGTGGATATTCAAAAACAAGTTAAATGAAATGGAGACGTAATTAGAAACAAACCTACACTTGTTTGTAAAGGTTATGCTAAACAATAAGGTATAGAGTTTGAAGAAAAAATTGCAACTTTAGGCAGACTTGAAGCCATAAGAATGTTTCTTGCATTTTCAAGTTTTCAGAAATTCAAGGTTTATCAAATGGATGCAAAATATGCTTTCCTTAATGGTGATCTAGAAGAAAAAGTTAATGTACAACAACTAGAAGGATTGATTCTGGTAAATAATGAAAAACTTGTCTGAAAACTTAAAAATCCCTATATGGTCTAAAACAAGCCCTAAGGGCATGCTACTATCACCTTGACAAATATATTCAACAACAAGGCTTCACAAAATGATCTGCAGACAATTAATTATACCCAACAATTGAGGATGATAAACTATTAATTATTTTTGTTTATGCTGATGACATCATTTTTGGGAGTAATGAAGAATCCATGAGTTAGAAATTTTCTTCTGTTATGCAGCAGTAATTTGAAATGTGTCTACTTAGGGAACTAACACATTTTATTGGCTTACAAGTGCAACAAGAGAAAGATGGAATCTTTCTCTCACAAGAAAAATATCTCAATTAGATATTGACGAAGTATGGGATGGAATACTGCAAACATGTGAGCAATATAATGGTGACTGGATGTAACTTGAGTTCTCGTGAGATTCTCCCATTGTAAATGAACCAGAGTATAGATCTATGATTTGATGTCTACTTTATCTAACAGTGACTAGACCAGATATCATGCATGCAGTTGGTATTTTCAGACGATTCCAAGCCAATCCAAAGGAGTCACGTCATTATGCTGTAAAAAGAATATTGAAATATCTACAAGGAACTCAAGGCTTTGGTATATGGTATCCCAAGAATGTTGATCGTACTCTTCATGGTTACATAGATGTGAACAGTTATGGAAATGTTGATAACCCGAAAAGCACTAGTGGTGGTAAATTTTATATGGGGCCCAGATTAGTATCCTGGTTTAGTAAGAAACAAAGTTCCATTAACTTATCTATAATCGAAGAAGAATATGTGGCTACTGAATTATGTTGCAAAAAACTTCTTTGGATGATGTAGACATTACAAGATACACAATTTACAAGTTATCCTCCCATCTCAATCTGATGTGATAATACAAGTGCCATCATTATCTCAAAAAATCCTGTTATGCATTCCAAAACTAAACACATTCCTATCAAGCCTCATTTTTTACAAGAACAAGTGCTTGAACAAAAGGTGAAATTGAATTATGTTCCCTCCAAATAAAATGTTGCTAAAATATTTACTAAAACTCTTTCCAGAGAAGAATTTGAATATCTCGTACTGAAGTTAGGATTGGTCTCTGCCTCACTGATCTGATCTATTTGATTTCATAAGATTAATTTTGGTACGCAGGTTTCATGAAGCATAGTCATGTATATACACAAATTTCTCTTTATACAGTCATGTATGGATCCTTCTATCATAAAATATGTGGGCCGACCATTAGAAAAATCCTCATCATGTTGCTAACATATATGGTTTGGCTCTGTTGGTAAGGTGTTGATGGGTAAAATCTGTTGTTCTCGTGTTCAACTGAAATTTTCTTTCCTTGATATTTATCTGCTTGATGAAGATGATTTGAAGAATTGGCTTTTGAAAATGTTCAGGATGCATAGGTTTAGGAGGAGCATTAGCCTTGCTGAGAATAATGCATTGTTGGCATTATGTTGGTTGTTGAATTATGATCTCTCTCTTGAGGTCCTTTGGTCTTGGTTATAAAATTCATATCTGAAATTTGATGTAAGGGTCATTTTGAGACCTCTGATTTATAAATTGTCATATTCAGTCATGCATGGACTCTTTCAAAATTGTAAACCCCCTTGGTTGGGTGCTTGAGTAAAAAATGTAAACACACTTGATTGGGTGCTTGACTAAAAAATGTAAACCCATTGGGCTGGGTAGTTGAGCCAAATATGTAACCTCACTTGGTTGGGTACTTGATGTATGTATGTGTCCTTGGTGATAGGAAAGCTTATAGAATCTTGCAAATTTGTTTTGAAGCTGCAATATGTGTTCAAGGGGAGAATGGTCTGTATAGTGCAATGTTGATCTCAACATTATTGTATTGGTATGCCCTTTTCCCTTGATGTCAAAGGGGGAGAGTAACTTGGTGTTTTTGTGTTTGAATAATGCTTATAATTGATGTATCTATCAGGTATCTACAAGGTGCAGTGATAAAAAACCAACATGTTTGCCATGAATTCCAAAGGGGGAGATTATTGGCATTATGATGTCATATGATGTCCTTCATGGCCACCTAATTGATGATTTTTCTTTTGATAGAAACCTATTTGTTGAAGATGCAAAATTGATGTACCTACAATTCAGTTCAGATGTGATAGAGAAAGGAATTCCAATCTGTGACAGAGGAATGATTAAGGAAACTTTTGAAGTTCTATACACAGGTTTGATGATTGGAACTCGCATATACCCGTGGGTTTGATTAAAGGAACCAAAGTATACATCCAGGACTAGTGTATACATAGTTTTCATGAATAAAAGTCAGTTATAAACACGGGTAAAAAGAAGAAAAGTAGCATATGTATTTACACACTCAATTTATGATACCACGGGTCCTTACCATGGTATTAACCCACAATATTGAGTGCAGTAATGGATATTTGATCCCATCCAAGAATACCACTAGCACTTGTGTAATTTTTTGCTAATGGTAATGGCTAAGGCTCAAACTATATAAGGAGGTGAAGATCATTGTGCTATGGCGTGCAAGTGTATGAATATGGAAAGAATACTTCACTCTGAAGTATATCTTCATGGAATGGGTTACAATTTATTGATAGATCTAAAATAATGATGTAATTATGCATACAATGATGGTCAGGATCTGTAGACCTGAAATGACTATGTATTCTCTTGATCTGTTTGTGATATATTTAGATCTATGATCCCACATGTTCACTGAAGTGATGGGTATAATTTGAGTAAGTCTGTTGATCTAAATTGTTACACAGTCCTGAATATTCACATATCTATATGCTAGTTCGTCACAATGAAAGCATGTATACCCGCATGTTCATTTCAGAAAAGGTGCATATGGAAGTTAGGGTTTTTGTAAAGATTTCAGAAGAAAATTCCTAAATATTTCTTCTATATTTTTCCAGTTTGTCAATTAAGTATTCATATAAATCTGGATTGTTTGAATATGTTTTATGCTAGTTGTTTATGTATAAATATGATCAGTGACTCGGTGATTGAATATGATGGATGTTGTTGACTAAATAAGGGATTCTGTAAATTTGACAAAGTATGTTTCAATGTCTCTAATCTACTCTAAGTCTACTCAAGTTCCTGATTTTATTATATAAAGATCTATATGCAGGTTAATCCATAGGAAAGCATGTACACACGCAGGTTGCTATAAGTAAAGTAACATATACAATTGGTTTTATGAATGATAAAGGTTGAAGTTGATTCTGTGTGTTAATGCAAAAGTTTGGGTTTAATGTTGTGATATGGTTACAATGATCTCAATGTTATGTTTATTGATTGATGGCTAATATTTTTGAACTACAAATTGTGTTGTGTTGTAGCTGTTGGATCTAGTGTGAATATTTATGAAATGTGGTATGCAGTGGTTCTAAGGAAAAAAACATTCAGTGTTTAAGTCAAAGCTTCGTGCCAATACAAGTTGGTCATTAGTTGAAGGGGTTGAAGCTCCCTTCCAGTAGTGGCTACTAAACGAGATGAGGGGTTGGAGATCCCTTCTAGTAGTAGTTGAAAAGGGATAGAAGTTTGTAGCCTTCTACAGGTGGGTTCCTATGTACTGATATGAGTCTGCCTCAGTACAAAATTGTAAGTAGCTTTCTATATAATAATAATTGAAGACAGAGATGACAACAATGGTGGTTTTCTCCTGACTTGGGTTTCCACCTTAAATCATGGTGTTCATGTGTGATTATTTATTCTATATTTATTGCACATGTTTACTGCTTACTGAATGCCTGATGAATAAAATATGCACTGTGCTAAGTAAGGATTCTGAAGATTTATCTATTTAATAAGTTCTTTCGAATACACAAGTTTCCTTTAAGCAATCTGCGTGCATCTGCAAGTTGGATTAATTAAAGTCGTGTATAGAAATTAGTAAATGTAAGGAAAAGTTATTGTGAGATTTAAATACGGATTCACCCCCCCCCTCCCTCAGTATTTTCCCAACAGAAACATTTATTGATAATTATGTAAACATAAATTTCAATTAAAAAAAAAAACACTGGTGTGCTCAAAACACAGTCATGCACTGATGCCACTGCACTTTTAAGTATATTTGCACTGCTAGAAATGCACACATAAGAATGACCCATCATTTTTTGTTCACAATTTTAACCTTTTATAGCGTCGTAGAAAGGTTATGCATTGATGTTCATAAAAAAACAATTTTTTTACCAGGATGAAATATTCAGGTTATCAAGTGCACCAACATATGGCTATATATTTAAATATTAAGTTTGTGGTGTGCTTAGTAAATATAAACACATCGGGTGTGATGCACCGATGTATAATTTTTACCATCATGGCCTATCCATTTTCATTTATAAAACACATCACAACAATGATGGTGTGTAATGTTCATGTGCCGAATTGCAATGCACCTTGTAAATTTATAGGGTGCATCGCTATCGGTGAGAGCCAAATGTATCGAATGCGTTGCGGGGGTGATTTTTTTTTGAACTCTGGAAAATTATCCTAATTTATCATTGTAATATACTAAATAATTAAATTAAAAAGAAACATAGACATTACCAAGAAACTTAGTCATCAAGGAGGCATTGTGGACACATAATGGAGGAAAAAAACTTTTAGGAGGGTTTGGAAAAATTGAAAACCTAAAGAGTGAGCATGGTACGGAAGGATTGTGAGCAAGAGAAGCATTAACGTCAGGGATATTTCATGTGGCAAGAGTGGAACTGGAGCTTTAGAGCTCTCCCACACTGTAGATTGTAAAAATGAGAATTACGGTTGGGAGGTTTTTTTTAGTTTAACTCTCATCCAATGCGTTTCTCCAAACAAATGCACTCGTGCATGATATATCCAAAAGCACCGATTTTTTTTAATTAAAAAATACCATTGATTTTTTTTCGAAATTCCCAGGGTGTTTCTCTATAGGTACTGCACCAGTGTTGTATTTTTACTATAGCACCACTATTGTTTTAGAAATTAAAAACCTTCCAGCGGTGCTCTTTAATACATTACCCAAGGATTACTTTTATGCTTACCACATAAGGGCTTCACTGGAAAATAACACCGCATTTCTCAGAAATTTTAAACTATAGTGGTTCTCTTTATTGGTATGCATTAGAACGTTTTACTATGTAAAGGGAACTCGTTCTATCGACTATGCTAGCATGAGTGTGTTATGTTATTTAGAAAACTGTGTTTTTTCTTCAAACAAATTTTCGACAGTGCATCATGTTATGTGCAACACTGGTTCTTGTATAGATAGCATAACACTGATGCATTTGTATATTTTAGAGGCACGTCCAAAAAAATCCACTGAAAAATCCTCATGCCCTCTTCCATTACAAACATATTTTTGCGATATTTTAACAAGATCTTCCACAAAAACCTCTGCTAGAAGGTATTTTCCTTGTAGTGAATGAGTTTCTTTATCTAGATGACAATGTGAATTGAACATGTCACTATAAAATAGCTCTCTCTTATTTATAGTATTTATTTGGTTGTTGTAGTTAGGGAAATATGTCTATATCAATAAATCCCTTTAGTGAGTCTTATATGTTAACTCCTCATTCTTTGGTGACATTAATAATATTATTGACTTCTCTCAAGCCATTTTCTGGTTGAAGAAAAATGATAAGTAGAAGTTACTAACCATGATCATGCTTTATGAGGAGTGATAGGGGGAAAAATTCCAAAGTATGAATTCAAACATGTTACCTTTATGTGGAAATAAATTATCTTTATTGATGCTTTAGGTGACCTAAAAATGAGCAAAAAGATGAGTGGGAGAGTAAATGTGGTGGAGTGATTTGCTTACATGTGATATTTTCAATTAATGTTAAATAATTACAAGGAATATGGATGAATGGATTTTGTGAAATCTCATGTTGTGCAAGAGGTGAATATGTGTGTAGGTGTGATATGCAGAATTGGTTGTGTAGAAGGGTAAAATGCGGAGAATAGCTACATAGAAGAATATGTGCAAGGAGGATAATTTTAGATAAAAAATGTGCATAGAGAGATGGGTAATAATATTCTCCTCACATTTACAAATTTAGGAAGTGTTGTATATAAAGGAAAGAGTTTTTAGGAACTTAAGGAGAGCCTTTCAATGGAATTTATTTTCTCCATGGGACTAGACAATTTTTTGGCTCAACAAATATGGAACATTATTTTGCATTGAGGTTGATTGCAAAGAGTGTTGCAATAATAAAAACCAATCTCCTTTTTTGTTTCATTGATTTTAGAGAATATTTTGATAATGTTCCCATGACTAAGCTATGGAATAGTTTAAGTCATAAATGTTCCTTATGCACTAAGATATAATGCTATATGAGAGTGTAGTTCTAAAGTTTAAGAATACAGACAAATGGTAGGAGGAAATTTATTGTAATATAAAATTCAAGGAAGGTTTTCCCATATCACCTACTCTCTTTGGAATTTACATTCATAGGTTAGAATGTTGGTTCGAATAATATAGTTGTAATGGTCCACCTCTCACTAGTATAATCATCATCATTATTATTTTTGTTTATGATGTTTTTATTATGTAATGGAATCCATAAAACCTCAATAATAATTTGACAACTCTCAAGGGATATAATCTAGTATGAGCATAATTGTGATCACAAACAAAACAAAGGTTATCTTAATAAAATTCCATATAATCACGTATGAAACTTTTGTATAAGAGATTCATAGTTCGGAGGATGTTCCTCCATACAAATATCTTGGAATAAATATTCATCATAAGTTCAATTAGAACTATATTGTTGAAAAGAGGATAAACTCATGGTGGGAAGCTTGTTATGGGCTTGAAAAATGTATAAATTAGCAAACCTTTGGTTGTGGGATAACAAAAAAATATTCTATAATGTCATCACTCCTATTAACTTAGTGGATGTGAATTCTAGGGATAAAATATCTCCAAAGGTTCTTAGAGGAGGCTAGAGAAAATAAAAAATAATTTTAAAACTTATCATCTTAGTACTAAGATAAATTCACCGTATCCTATCCTCATATAAATAAACCTATTTCTCTTTGAGTGCACAACAATGGTTGGGTACTTTATGTACAATACTAAGATGACCAACATGAATAACAAGAGGCTCTCTAAAATTGTTTCGAACTCCAACCATAACCACGAATAGGTCAAATGTGTATGGAATCAAGATAATTTTTTTTTTGCCTAAATCATTGGGGAATATAGAAATATTTTGTCTTGGAGGATATTGATAATATTAAAAGTAGTATTACATCTAAATTTAAATATTATTTGTGGTGCAATAAAGAGTTAGAGAATACAATGATTCTAAGATACCACAAGAAGGTGGCAAAACCTAATGTAAATGATCAAAAGTATCTTTCAATTTTGATTAGCACAAAGAAGAAAATAAATATTTCTAAAATACAAACTAACTCCCAAAATCTTCATAGATAAATAGGGAATTGGAAAATTTCGAAAACACCATTGGATGTAAGGATCTATCATCTTTTTGGCCCGAAGAGGGTTGAAGATACAAGACACTTTCTCGTCAAGTCTCCTATGTACACCCAAATTAAAATTCAGTTTCAAAATAAGTTACAAAATTGAGCCTTCTAACTTCCTAATTCATGAAAGGTACGATAACCTTGTAACATTTATTTTAATGATTTTTTTAGCATAGAAATAAGATTTTAAAGGAAACTATGTAATCTCTCACCTTTTATAATGTTCGATGGACCAATTATGGTCTCAATGGACGTTAATATTAATTATCATTAGCAAGCATTAATTAAGTTGCAAAATAATTCATGATATGAAATAGTTTAATAATTTTAAATATTTTATTATCAGTTTGTTTCGTTATATAATAAATTTTAATTAAATAATTAATTATCTTTGTTTTATTAGTTGATATCTGTATTTACCAATTCTTCCTTACATTTGTAATTAGTGTCATATTTGTACTTTATGTTTTATTATCTCTTTTAGTATTTACACCATTGAATCCCTATCCAATGGTCAAAAGGGAAGATTTTTCACTTATAGGAAAGATTCATTTTCCATGGGACATCTTGAGGTAATGGTCAAATGTGGAAGCTGAATTTAAAATTATTATATTATATGGCCCTGACTTATGCACATAAGTGAATAAACGTTCGACCCACATGTCTCTCAATTATCATATTTGAGGGAATTTTTTCTATAAGGAGAGCAAGGTTTGAAATTAATGGTAATTAAGACAAAGTTGATGGAAAGCATAGGATGATCTCACTTCTATACCAAGTGTTGTCCATAGATGATCTTCATGGGTCAGATGCTTGTAAATGACTATTTCTAAGACAAAAGGATAATCTCAAGACTTCTTAGACAACAGAATAGTCCCATACATTATAAAAAACTAGCAAATAAAATAAATAGGTATCCTTAGCAGAAGGAAAATAATAAGAAAAACAATAGACTTTCCCCTACTTCTTAAGATGAACGATAAATAAATATCATTATTGTTGGTATTGTGTGTTTTCATTTATTTAAACTACCACGTAATTGATGTCAAAGGAAACTCACGAGGAGCCATGCCTGGATGAAGAAGTAGAGTGCAAGAACAAAGGGTAGACAGATTGAAACTTGGACTTTCCATGACGCACCCACACAAATGAATTTTGATGTTTTAATGAACTTTCTTCACATCATAAACTTTCTTCTCTGATTTGAAATTCATCATGTAAAATTTTACAAATTAGAATAAACAATAGTAATAACCATTTTTTGTATATGAAAAAGGTGAAAACTAGATTTGTTCCACTTTACTGCCTTTGCGGTGGGTGGAATAACGTGTGCCCATGTACATGATTTAAAAAACCCGTGAAATCAACAAATGTTTACGTATGCACATCGTAACCTAATCTGTTGTTACTATGGCATAGAAAACATTAGTGTATACCAACGAATTTCCAACTCCGTGGATGTCGTGAACATTACCTCCATTGATAACGCTAGCATAGTCTTGATGTGGCAAGGGCCATGTGGTCAAACCTTGAATACAATAGCCTTCAACATTCAAACGACGATTTTGATGCAACCCTGAATTCGCCATTTCTGCCAAAATTATTAACCTCGTTTTCTGCGTCTTGCAAGGAAGCGTGCCACATTCGGCGTGAAAGCCACGGTGATCGGTATCCTTACAAGCAATAAAGCTTTATTACAGACAACTGCAAATGCCGATAAAGAATGTTATATTGCAATTTCTTTTACGCGGGATTGCATGTCCACGAATAAACAACAAGAAAAACATAATCAGACAATACATTTATGTTCAACGATGACAGCAGGACGCGTCAGTGCTCTGACGAAGCCTCAGTCCACAGAGCGTCCAACGAAACCACCGCCTTCCTTTCTAGCCCTAAATTTCTTCTGCAAGAAAATAAGGGAATGATACACGAGCCATCCAAGCTTTGAATCCTTTCCCTCGCAATTTCACAGAGCCCAAAAATCTAAAAAACAATGATTCCAATTGGCAACAACCCCTGGAGGATCCGTCAATGGCAACATCGTAGCCTCTCGGGCCTCGCATGGACACAACAGTCAAACTAACACACTATTATGCAGCAAAAAAATACATTCTCTCTACCCATCAGCCTTCCCATAATGGGTTAGCCTAGATAAAACTCGATATCAGATAATACTTCTGCTGCTCTATTAAATAGAATTTTCTAGATCTAACTTATTTCTAAATTAGAAACAGAATTTGAGAAAATTTCTCAACCATTACAAACTAACATCTTAAATATAAGATGTAAGCATTAATTCCAACACTACTCATATCCATATCGATCTCACAAATGTGTGGTGATTAAAGCAAGGAGAACTCAAGATTTAGTATCTAGTATGACGTGGATCCATGTGGACAACAAATAGAAAAACTAATGATGTGATAGTAATTTTTAATCTTGGTTTATAATTTTTTGGGTAAGGATTTTCCCTTGGGTTCACCAATTCCTTTGGTTTATAATTTTTTGGGTAAGGATTTTCCCAAAAAAATCCTTACCCAAAAAATTATCGATCAATGTCATCCATGACCAAATGACACATTATGAGAAACATTGTCTCAATATCAAAATCACCCATGGCCAACCACGGTCATACTTGGCCCAACGTCAGTATCAAGGCCAACAATTGCTCCAAAATGTTTAACTATTCCTCATATGTTCACCAATTCCTTTTGGTTTATAATTTTGCTTGGCAATGGTTGTCCCTGGTTCACCAATTTTCACAGAATATTGTGTCCCACGGTTTTATTAGTTTTTTTGGTTTATAATATGAATAATTGATCAATGTCATCCATGATCAAATGTCGCATTCAAACAAACATTGTATCAATATGAAAATCACCCGTGGCCAACCATGGTCATACTTGGCCCAACGTCGCATTGCAACAACAATTGTGCAAATGTTTAAATCAATTCCCTTGGGTTCACCAATTCCTTTGGTTTATAATTTTTTGGGTAAGGATTTTCTCTTCGGTTCACCACTTGCTTTGGTTTATAATATTAAACCCTTGGGTTTATTAGTTTTTTTGGTTTATAATATGAATAATCGATCAATGTCATCCATGATCAAATGTCACATTCTGACAAACATTATCTCAAAATGAAAATCACCCATGGCCAACCATGGTCATACTTGGCCCAACGTCGTATCACACAACAATTGTCTCAATGTTTACGTCAATTCCTTCGTTCACCAATTCCTTTTGGTTTATAATTTTTGGGTAAGGATTTTCTCTCTCGTTCACTCATCAAGCTGAAGCCATAATATTAAACCCCTTGGGTTATTAGTTTTTTTGGTTTATAATATGAATAATCGATCAATGTCATCCATGATGAAATGTCACATTCTCGACAAACATCAGACGAATATCAAAATCACTCATGGCTAACCATGGTCATACTTGGCTCAAGCCCAACGTCGCATCGCGCCAACAATTGTCTAAATGTTTAAATCTATCTTCGTGTTCACCAATTCCTTTTGGTTTATAATTTTTTGGGTAATGGTTGTCTCTGGGTTCACCAATTCCTTTTGGTTTATAATTTGTTGGGTATTGGTTGTCCCTTGGGTTCACCAATTCCTTTGGTTTATAATATTAAACCCTTGGATTTGTTATTTTTTTTGGTTTATCATATGAATAATCGATCAATGTCATCCATGATCAAATGTCACATTCTGACAAACATTGTATCAATATGAAAATCACGCATGGCCAACTATGGTCATACTTGGCCCAACGTCGCATTGCGACAACAATTGTCTCAATGTTTAAATCAATTCCTTTGGGTTCACCAATTCCTTTGGTTTATAATTTATTGGGCAATGATTTTCCCTTGGGTTCACCACTTGCTTTGGTTTATAATATTAAACCCTTGGGTTTATTAGTTTTTTTGGTTTATAATATGAATAATCGATCAATGTCATCCATGATGAAATGTCACATTCTGACAAACATTGTATCAATATCAAAATCACCCATGGCCAACCATGGTCATACTTGGCCCAACGTCGCATTGCGCCAACAATTGTCTCAATGTTTAAATCTATTCCCTTGGGTTCACCAATTCCTTTTGGTTTATAATTTGTTGGGTAATGGTTGTCCCTTGGGTTCACCAATTCCTTTGGTTTATAATATTAAACCCTTGGGTTTATTAGTTTTTTTGGTTTATAATATGAATAATCGATCGATGTCATCCATGATCAAATGTCGCATTCTAACAAACATTGTATCAATATGAAAATCACCCATGGCCAACCATGGTCATACTTTGCCCAACGTCGCATTGCGACAACAATTGTCTCAATGTTTAAATCAATTCCCTTGGGTTCACCAATTCCTTTGGTTTATAATTTTTTGGGTAAGGATTTTCCCTTGGGTTCACCACTTGCTTTGGTTTATAATATTAAACCCTTGGGTTTATTAGTTTTTTTGGTTTATCATATGAATAATCGATCAATGTCATCCATGATCAAATGTCACATTCTGACAAACATTGTATCAATATGAATATCACGCATGGCCAACCATGGTCATACTTGGCCCAACGTCGCATTGCGACAACAATTGTCTCAATGTTTAAATCAATTCCTTTGGGTTCACCAATTCCTTTGGTTTATAATTTATTGGGTAATGATTTTCCCTTGGGTTCACCACTTGCTTTGGCTTATAATATTAAACCCTTAGGTTTATTAGTTTTTTTGGTTTATAATATGAATAATCGATCAATGTCATCCATGATCAATTGACACATTATGACAAACATTGTCTCAATATGAAAATCACCCATGGTCAACCATGGTCATACTTGCCCCAACGTCGCATTGCGACAACAATTGTCTCAATGTTTAAATCAATTCCCTTGGGTTCACCAATTCCTTTGGTTTATAATTTTTTGGGTAAGGATTTTCCCTTGGGTTCACCACTTGCTTTGGTTTATAATATTAAACCCTTGGGTTTGTTATTTTTTTTAGTTTATTAATAATATAACCATCTATGATATTAATATATAAATAAATATTAAAATATTAAATATTATTTATATTATTTTTATATTAATAAATATTATTAATATATATTATATATATTTCAAGTTAATTTATAGTATGTATTTAATTAATATTATAAATATATTAATACATTTTTTTAATATATATTATTAATACTTATTATAATATTAAAAATATATATATAATATTTTTGTATATATTAATAATATTATAATATTTATTTAGTAATATTAATAATATTATAATATTACTAAAAATCATTATAAATAAATATTCAAATATTTATTAATAATGATTATTAGTAATATTATAATATTTTCATATTTATTTAGTAATTTAAATAATATTATAATATTACTAATAATATTTATTAATAAATATTAGATTATAATATTACTAATAATCATTAAAATATTAAATATTATTTTTATTATTTTTATATTAATAAATATTATTAATATATATTATATATATTTCTAGTTAATTTATAGTATGTATATAGTTAATATTATTAATATATTAATAAATATTTTTAATATATATTATTAATACTTATTATAATATTAAAATTATATATAAAATATTTTTGTATATATTAATAATATTATAATATTACTAATATTCATTATAAATAAATATTCAAATATTTATTAATAATGATTATTTGTAATATTATAATATTATTAATATATATTATTAATAATATATATTAATAATATTATAATATTATAATATTTATTTAGTAATATTAATAATATTATAATATTACTAAAAATCATTATAAATAAATATTCAAATATTTATTAATAATGATCATTAGTAATATTATAATATTTTAATAAATCATTAGTAATTTAAATAATATTATAATATTACTAATAATATTTATTAATAAATATTAGATTATAATATTACTAATAATCATTATAAATAAATATTCTAATATTTATATTATTCTAATAATAATAATATAACCAACTATGATAGAATATATATTATTAATATATTATTAGTTCTTTTGCTTTATTAATAATATAACAATCTATGATATATTAATTTATTATATATTATTAATATTTTTTTATATTAATATATATTATATATATTTCAAGTTAATTTATAGTATGTATATAGTTAATATTTTTAATATATTAATAAATATTTTTAATATATATTATTAATATTTTTATAATATTATTAATATATATATATATATATAATATTTTTGTGATTTTAATCATAATTAATATATTTAATATATTAATATTCTTATTAATATATAATATATATTTTTCAAGTTAATATAATAAATTTATTATATATAATATTTATTTATTGATATATAAATTAATGTGATGGGTAGTGGATATAGGCCTATCGGCATATATCAACCACATTGGTAAATGTGGTTGTAAATTTATTTTATATACGCCTATCGGCGTATATCAACCACATTAGTTTTTACTAATGTGGTTGTGCTAGTTATGACTGAATTTGGATTCACACTCGCCAATATCATCTCACGGAAAAACCTTAGCCCTCTTTCTCCATTACCACCGCTCTACGTGTAACCAGCAATCATGGAATTCCAGTAAATCAAATCCCTCTTAGGCATCTTGGAATCTTTTCAAACACTTGGCGTGCTTCCTCAATACACTCACACTTTGCATACATATCAACCAAACCATTCCCCACAAAAACATCAGACTCAACACCACATCTCTGCAAATGAGGATGGATCTCCTTACCCTGTTCCAGCGCTGCCAAACGCGCACAAGCCTTAAAAATAGAAGGAAACATGAAATTGTTAGGCTCAAACCCCAAATCTAGCATCTGATAATATAACTCAATGGCCTCTTCATAACGCCCATCCCTTGGTAAAAAAACATTTCTTTCCGGCATGACATCAAAAGCAAGTCAGGCATCATCCATGCTTCCTCACTTTGCATGCATATTAACAAGCCTGGTACCCAGAAAAGCATTTGGGAAAATTCCATTTCAAACTATTAAGGAATGGATTTGCCTGCCCTCTAACAGGGCTTTCAATTTAGCACATGCCTGCAACAGATGCGCATAGATATCGGATTCAACTATATCACCCACTTCGGTTATAACATTCCAAAGATCCAAAACTTCCTTCAACTGGCCCTCCAAACACAGAGAATAGATGGGATTGTGGGCATTCTAGTTTTGTTTTGTTCGTGTGTTTGTAGGTCGTTTATGAGGATTGGGAGGCCTGGTTCCATTTGGTGTGAATTTATTTTCATGCGTGTAAATAGAGTGACTGAATTCAAGATTTATACGTACCCGGTTTGAACAACTGATCTTGGAACTGCAGAAACAAAAACAACGGAGGTTGCATGTTTGTTGATCTTGGAACTGCAAAAATAGAAATAACAAAGGATGTCGTGTTAGTAGAGCCTGCAGAATAGGTTGTAACTTGACCTAAAAGCAAGCTGGACAGATGACAAATTTACATTGGTTGAAAGGACAAATACATGGCAAAATTTAATTGGTTAGAAGGAAGAAATTTTAGCTCTCTTATTGGCTGGGTGAACAGTGTTTGCCCACCCCAAGTCAGCAAAGAAAACGCCTCCAACATAAATATTATCATATTGATACAAAAAAAAACTCCATTTTATTTCACATTTTACATATGTTATTGAGTCAAACAAGAAATTTAACCCACCAAATATTTTCACACTCAATTGAATGTGAGACATAAATCAATTTTAACTTTAATATTATTGCAACTTACTTTTCTACTTAAAGTCTCTATCACCTCATCGCTTGGCCCATGATGTTCTCTTAATATATATATATATATATATATATATATATATATATATATATATTAGTAAAAACCTTTTTTCACTTAGACTAAAAAAAAAGTTAGAGATAAAAACATTTTCTTATCTTATTACATTAATTGCATGAGTATGTAATAATCCAGAATGGTGGGGTGAAGTACAAAGTTTAAAACCATTTACTCCACATTCTATTTGTTTAACGTAAAAATATTAAAATAATAATAATAAAAACGTTTTACAAACCTCAATAAACAAAATAGAACTCTCTCTTTACTGAAGCTATGAATAACACTATAATGGCACTATAAGGTTAGACTGCATTATTAAATATAATTACACATTTACTGAGACAATCTAGTGGCTAGTAAGTCTGAGATGTGTTGGCTCATCTAGCTAAGTTAAAAGGTCTGCTTATTGACAATTTGACTTATGTGTTGGTTTTAGGGTTTATCCACACAACTATCATTTTTAATACACCTAACCATATAAGATATTGACAATTTGACTTATGTGTTGGTTTTAGGGTTTATCCACACAATTATCATTTTTAATACACTTAACCATATATCTTATATATTTAATATCCTCAAGCTAGTGTCATAAGGCTTAAAATCTACTTTGTGACATTTTATTAATACAGAGTTGGGAAAAGCAGAATTCTGTTGATAAGGTTGACGCTCAACAGCAGCAAGATATGATGGATTTTCTCACTGACCCTGGTACTACTCGAGGCAGGATCTCTCTTTTCCAGCAATCTGTTAAAATGTATTGGAAGTTTAAGTGTGTTCTTGCTAAAGCACTGATGAGTATGAAGGACCAGGAAGTTCATACTTCCATTCTCTTTGACCTTCATCACATAAAGTAGGACATGAGCTCCATGACAAAAACCCAGATGCAGCAGAACGCCAGAATTGGAAAAATCGAGGAGCAGTTGCGCATGATGCAGTGGGTGGAGATCACTGGGTCCTCAGCGAAAGACCCAGCCCCAGTGGATTCTTCGGATGGATAGGCATTGTCTGGTTTTCTAGCTTTTTTGTATGTTTTTTGTCAATCGAACTTATCATTATAGTTTCATATGTAAATATTATGGTCATAGCCGAGTAGTACATGCCGCTACTAAGAGATTGAAACACTACCAATTTGGTTAGCTTTTAACTTTCTAAGATAGCCAACAGACCTAGTTTCCTTCGGACAGGTTGAGGCGCATATTTTGGTTGTATATATTCAGCGACTTGCTTAATCTAATAGAAAAGTCATATCCTACAAAATTCAAAAAAAAAAAATTTATTCACCTAAAACCTTTCTCTGTCAAATATGTGAATCGTTTTAAATGGAATCTTACAATAAAATATTTATTAAACCAATGCACGATGTCCACCTCACACGTGCACATGCTTTTGGGTCAGATGAGAATGTTAATTCACCCCCCATCTCTCCACCCAAAATGAACAAAGGTCGTTGATTAAAATCATCATGAGCCCTTGGATCTCTTCCAACTTGAAATGAATTTCTCTTTCCTTTCGCCATTTGAAAATTATGATTTGTTACCTCCAAGTTTTATTTAGCCTCGTGTGATGTTTATTTAACCACGCTAATTTCTTCCGACTAGGTATTTGTTTCGAAATTTAATTCATACAAATGAAATGTATTTCAAAATTTGAGGTTTTCATTATGATTTGAAGAATTTACCAAGATTTCCCCAAAGGATCAAATTAAGAAAACGATTAAATAAATTTGCATAAAACATAAGGTACGTTAATGTATTTGAAGAGATTTACCTGAAGTTACTGCGGAGAAATTAAAGTAACATTACGTAAACGACCATTCACGGAAAGAAATTAAAGAAATGAGGTAAAGAAAACGTATTAAAGTAACATAAGGTATGTAAACGACTATTCACGCAAAGAAATTAAAGAAATGAGGTAAAGAAAATGTATTAATTATGAATTTATTCATAAATGTTTTTATGATTTATTGAAGCAATAATTTTTATTTGTGTCATGTAAGGAGTTAATTGCGAATTGATTAAAAGACTTTGAAAAAATAATCCAATGAAGAATTATGTGTAATTTAAGGAGAAAGTCCATAGGTTCATGTTGAAGAAAAAGACTAAAGCTTTGAAGCTATTTGAAAAAAGGCAAAATGCTTTGCTGCAATAATTTTTCTTTCCCTTTTTTATTATTATGCAGTTAGAAAAAATAGTGTTAAAAATAATTATTCTCACATCTGAGAGGGAGGTTGGTTAGCTGCGGAGGAAAAGGAGACTTACGCTGCTATGGTTCCCACACAGATGTTGTGTGAACCAAATTTAAGGATTGTGTAACTTTTTTTTTGCAATTTGATAATTATTATATACTTTATGTGAGTATTTTGTAAAGCGTTATGCTTTTATATTATGGCATATTGAATGATTTAAATAGACTCACTCGATCAAAGGATAAATGGTTCTAATATTATTAAATTTGGTTTTTCTTATGTATATTTACATTATCTGAAGTGTTCAAGTTGTGAATTTGGAATGCATGACATTACTAAATTCATTGTATCTTTCGTAAGAAATATTATAATATGCCAGATTTATGTGTTTACTTCGTTTTGGGTTTATTTCTTTGTTTTTTTGTTCATATCTTGGTGTGTGTAAATATTTGATGGCTCACATAATCACTATCATTTCTTCACAACTATTTCTTGAATAATTTGCCTTCACTTACATAATATCTAGGGTTTTTTATTCAATATATTTATCTAATTCATGTAGATAGAAATACCACAATACGTGATATTGGGATTATTTCTTTACACGGGTAAATTTGATTTATTACCAATGATTATATGTGTTTTTACTTCTATCTACCTTTATTTTTTTTACTTTATTATGCCATTTTTTTGTGGTGTTTTTATATTACTTATCATAATTGCATCCTTAAGTTTACATTAATTTCAAGAAATCATATAATTTACATAAGTCCCATTTAATAACAAAACTTAATCACTCATTCTTTTAAAAACGCTCTCATATCATTATTTCAACGTTATATATATTTTCTTATTTGAATACATTTTGTGAATAGAAAAAAGGAGTACCCCTTGAAGTGAAGGGAGGCTAGCCCTTTTAACCTGAAGTGAGAGGATTAATATCCTCAATGAATGTCTTCTTATAATTTTATCTATCGTCCGAAAAATTTAGAAACCAACATTCTTTTTGCATCATTGTCAGAGATCGGAGTGCATAGATTTTGTTTGCTGGTGAATGAGATCACAGTAGCACACACCTTGGAAGTTTCAAGCAAATCTTATAATTTACATAAGTTCGATTTAATAGCAAATCTTAATCACTCATTCTTTTAAAAACACTCTCATATCATTAATTCGACGTTATATATATTTTCTTATTTGAATACATTTTGTGAATAGAAAATAGGAGTACTCCTTAAAGTGAAGGGAGGCTAGCCCTTTTAACCTGAAGCGAGAGGATTAATATCCTTAGTCAATGTCTTCTTATATTTTTCTCTATCGTCAGAACAATTTAGAAACCAACATTCTTTTGGCGTCATTGTCAGGGATCGAAGTGCAAAGATTTTGTTTCCCTGTAAATTCACAAATTTTTAAGTCTATGACCTGTTGGTGAACGAGATCACAATAGCACGCACCTTGGAAGTTTCAAGCAAATCTTTCTTTGTCAAATTTTCACCTAACAGCTTCTAAATTTATTTATATTGTTCAAATTGTTTAAATGGATCACTCTTGGGCTTCTTTAATATCCAAACGATTTGCTCCGCTTAATTTTTCTAATGAAATATTTTTACCCTCTCTTGCTTTATAAAGTGAATGTTTAATTAGGTAGGGCATTATATTTAGTTTTTATTGCTGGGAGAACCCTAAAGAATCTAATAAGTTAATGACCAATGTTGACTTTGAATTTTCCTTATTTTATTCCATTGATCATAGTACTAACACATTTTGTGAAGAAAGACATGTTGAATAAGAAAATATGGCTATAACAACATCAACATTATCCATATGATTATGCAGATCAACCATCAAATTTAGAATACCTTTTTCAAACTAGCGAAAATGTATGTGATGGTGTTTTCAGCCATTCTGATATCAATTCATTTGATGTTTAAGATGATTATTCTAAACTTCCCATATATGATGAGTATGGTGATGAGAAATTAATCCTCTGTCACAATCTTGAAATAAGAGATGTTTTTTATACAAGTTCAGGTTCACAGTCATTATGTAATTATGATCCTTTCCATACTGATAAACATGAGGATATAACTGATACACAACTTTTCCATCTTCTTTGTATTGAACCTATTTATGATAAACATATTGTACAACAGACAAATTATACTTTGGACCTTATGGTTGTTAATGTTTTGAACCTCATTATTGTCTACTTATTTTCAAATTGTAATATGACTAACCCAATGACAATACAGGATAGCCATGAGAGAGAGATATACGGAAATTCTTCTCATGAACAAGTTGCTCACATTGCAAGGTTTTTTCCATAAGAGGCTCACACAGGGCTACATGATTTTGTTGAATAATGGATGAGGAAATATTTTGAAAAAAAATCTTCATGTTATCAATCAAGCATATTTCATGAACATCTGGTAAACGATTTTTTTCCTTACTTCTTTCAATAGTTGAACATATTACTATTTTTTTATAAGTATGAAGCCCATAAATGAGAACCATGCAACTGGTAAGCTTTTAACTAGTTGCATTGGCTCTTTGATTTCTTCAAACATTTTATCTATTAAAACACCACATGTATATAAATTATGTATATAAAGAAATCTTTATGATTTGACTACACATTCTTTATGATTGTTAAACTTAGGATGAAATAAATATGAAATCCTCACATCTTAAAGACCTTAGGTGACCTGTGCAATAATGAGTTGTGGATTGAAAATATTTCCCTAATATATATCAAGTCGATGAGTTCATACCAGTAAGGTGAAGGGTAATCAATTTTTCTAAAAGGCTGAGACATTATCCCTGTGCATGTTTCAAATTTCATGTTGAGCATTTTCTTGACCACATCTATATTTTATTTGTACTTCTTACACATGAATATCTTAAGAGATTTACCTTATAAGTACAAATATATAAACACAATATTTGATATTTACAAAATATAATGGTACTAAGGTTATTTGTTGTAACAGTTATTCATAAATATACTTCTTGCGTGTGACCTTCCTTAATCACCATACTATTCTTGATGAATGGAAACTAATCCTTTTTCAATGGGGGGAGTAGATAACTTTTTCGAGGTCGTGGATGCTCGTTGGCAGCAGAGTAATATCTATGGTACTAGGTTATCCTAGTGTGTAATCATCCCATTATCATTTAAGTTTCTTCAAATGACACATGCTGATATCTTTGTTGCGTTATGAATGCTCGTTGACAACGAAGCAAGGTCAGTGGTATTAATTCAAATCCCAATTTTTGATCTTCCCATAATTATTAATGAAATAAAATTGAAGCTTCTACAACACATGCTTATGTGTGAATGAAAACCTGATGAAATTTCTTTAGTCAACGTGGTGGATGACTCCGTCGGAGCTATGGACGCTCACTAGAAGCGGAACGACGTCCGACTCTAGAAACTAGTGTAGTGGAAACAAAAAATAAAATAAAACCCCTAATAACTACTCTCAATAGTCTTAGTTTAACTTTATTCTAGAAAAAAAATTGTCATACTTGTGATTTTAAAACTAGTACCATAACTTCTACAATCTATTAATCAATGATTATAAGAATGCAATCATTTATATATGGTTTTTAAATTCCTACATAAAGGATGAGACACACATTAAATGGTGATGGTTGAGGCCTAATTCATTATCATAATAACCCTAGTAGACTGAAGGGTATGAACGAATGTCTTATAAATTAGTAACAACCTACCTCATTGACTTTATCACTCAGATCTTATATCATTAATTATCATCTCATTCTTCTTGTTGGTCATACAAAACATTAAGATACGAAGGATTTTCATTCTCTTTTTTAGGATAAATTAAGGTTTATATTTTTCAACATTTGAAGCTTCCTTCATTCCTTCCTATTAACAAATGAATGGTTTTGAAACATCAAAATAATTTATTTATTTATAGCATAAAATGGCGCATCTTCTTGTAGAAATCATAAACGATGGTACTAACATTTTCCCTGCCTAGAAATTTGAGAATATTCTTTATTTTTATCGAAAATTGGTTATATACATGTGATTTTTTTCAAAATCTATGTTAATTGTTTGAAGTTCTCTGAATTTTAGTAGGAGGCCCAAGATTGTTCATTGAAGGTCATTAAATGACTCAAATTCATTTAAACCGACGGTTATAACTTCATATTCGACGATTATTAATCATTCTGGCCCAAACGAGCACAGACGTTAATCCTTCCTTTGCGACCCTAAACGATCGCTTAGCCACCAAAGCTTGATTCCAACGGCACATATGGATTCAGGTGACAATGTGGGCCCTCGTTAACGCCCTCCTCGCCACCTAAAAGGAACGAACATAAGAATCAAATCGATCAACGACTCACACGTTAAGTCAGATGTCAATTGGCACACTGGTTAATCTCCACAATGCATCTGATGACGAAGTTGATTATTATTGGGAAATTGTGTTCGCACCTCGCATAAGGGTATAAATAAACTGAGTGAAACCAGTAAGTATCCAAACCTCATTATTACACTTGAATATCAGTTTTTTATCGTGGTAAAAAGAAATATCTCCCGCATATTATGAACAATTACGATTAAAATTATTAACAAGACAAACTTGTAACACAAGTATTCATCGTTTATAGCTATCTAATAACATGTTACGGGGTACTAAAACATTTTGAAGGAGGATTTGTCCTTAATGCATATTGAATCCATGCCCAACTTAGAAGGAACATGGTCTATGGTTCTTGGAACGAGAATAACAGCCAATGCTTAGTTGATGTAGTCACAGATCCTCCTTAGAAGCCTCACGTAGGCTTCAGAATGCATCATAAACTCCTCCTCGGCCTCATGATGGCATTCGTCGAGAGTTCCATCACATATCTCACCCATAGCGGATTCAAACCCTTGCGGCTCATAAAATGCAAATGTCTCTCAACCAGTTAGAGGCAACTGTAAGCTCTTGGGCATTGACGGGTCAGTGTAGAGAGGCACCCATTAGAGATAGCGAGAGAAGAAATAGGAGATATATTCTTCCCAAATGATCCATTGTGAGATCAATAACACGTATTTTCCCTTAAACTTAATTTGAAGATAATGTGAGAGATATCGACCATTTTTAACCGTGTGAGGCCCGAAAAAAAACACCACACACAGCGAGGGAAGGCCGAGAGACATTATTCAAACTCTTAGTTGTCTTAACGCAATTCCAACTCTTGATGACAAATCATCTAAACTTTAATATATATGGTTAGGGTTTTTCGGATCACGACGTAATATATATATATAAATGGTAAGAGGTGTGGAATCTGAGGCGACCCTAAATCGATTGCAATGGACATCTCTGAGATAACAAAATAAGATGACAATTTCAAGATCCCAAATGAAGAAACCAACAATTTAGAGAAGGAAGAGGGATAAAACCAGTCCATGTCTATGAGGTGGATGCTGAGGCATTGAACAATGCAGAGACATCAGCTAAATATTTTTTGGAATGGTTGTTTGGTGTATCTAGAAGTATTATAGAAACAAGAATCTCGTTAGAAATGAGCAGCAGTAGCAACAAAAACAATAACAGTCCCCCCAACAATGGTAACTCTTTCTGTAGCCATATCACTACTGAGTCAAATCCCCACAACTAGAGTTCCGGAAAATGAGAAGTATTGAAAGAAATAATCAACAAAGACAAAGAGTTGGTGCCCTCACACTTTTTGGTGGTGAGGTCCATAGGAGAAGTGAATTTAGGAAATGTATTCCTAACTCATCTAGAATACACATCTACCTTTTTTGTAATAAATCTGATGAAAACATAAATCATATGGAAAGCCTGGACAAGCTAAAATTCCTTTACAACAAATTAGAAATACAACAGGTTGGATCCTTCCTTTCTGCCTATGTTATACCACTATTTTGATGTGGAAAACTTATCAACTTTGGTTATGGAGTATTGTCGTGTGGGTGACCTATTTAGCCCTTAGAAAAAAAAGATTGGGAATCACTTCTTTGAAATGAACTCTATATTTTTATAATACAAATTTTTCACGATTGAAGGATTGTACATGGATGGATTGATAATTTTAGAAAAAAAAGTTAAAAGATGAACCGTATTTTTGAGGGATTAGTTGGGATGGTTAAAATTGTAACCCACTCAATATCTTAACTCATCTTTGACTTACATGGGAGTCATCTTTGACTTACATGGGAGTTTCAAACAACGATATAGATACATTGTTGGATACATAATTAATTGATGAGTAAATTCTTTCATGAAAATAAATTTGATGAGTTTATTAAATCATTACACACACAACAAAGAAAAGAATCATATTAATATTTAGATTTAAGAAAAAAAAATGAAAGAACCCCATTTAAATTTATTGAAAAGTGTATATACAAAGTAAATATATAAATCAAACTATACACACACAAATCAAACAATTTAGAAAATTAAAGAGAATCAATATCTTTGATTAAGGTAAACTAGCCTAGATCCATGTTATTTCTGGAATATGGTGGACATAGGTTGATTCTACTTAAAGTATCTCTCTCCTCACCACTCCTTGGGCATAATATTCTATGAAGTCAAAAAATGTTTAAATCTTACAAAATATTATTACATTGGTAAAAACCTTTTTCACCTAGACTAAACAAAATCTAGAGATAAAAACATTTTTGATCTTATTGCATTAATGACATGAGTATATAATAATACAGAATGATGAGGTGAAATACAAAGTTGATAAACCATTTACACGAAATTCTATTATTTTAATGTAAAAATATTTTTTTTAAATAAAGCAATAAAACATTTTACAAACCTCAACAAACAAAATAGAACTTCTATCCCTTTACTATATGAAAGCTAAGAATAAAACTATAATGTCACTATAAAGTCAAGCTACATTATTAAATATAATTACACATTTGCGTGAGACAAACCATCGACGAGTAAGTCTTAGATAAGCAAGCTCACATAGTTAATTTAAAAGGTTTACTTATTGACAAATTGACTTCTTTGTTGATTTTAGAGCTTATCCACACAATTATCATGTTAAATACACCTAATTTTATATCTTATATATTTATTATCCCCAAGCTAGTGTTGTAAGGCTTAAAATCCACTTTATGACATTTTATTAAAATGATTTACATGAAACCTTTCTCTGTCAAATATGTGAATTGTTGTAGCTCCTAGAGACAGTATTGAATTGCAAAAGAACAATGCCTAAGACATCTTGAAATCAGAGGTTAGATGTAGACAATTTATAAGGATGCCTCTGACATAAAATGGATAAAGAGAATAATGGTTTGGTGGTTCAGGAATGATGAAGACCTTGGAGTCTGATTTATGTGAGTTACCCTATACTGTGAGAGAGTTTAGGAATCTGTATGGCTAGGTGGATTTCAAATGGGCTAAGTATGAAACAATTAGCAGAGGCTTTCAAAATATGCAAAGGTGTTGAGAAGGAACGGAGGAGGAGGAACCTACGAGAGACAGGCTTAAAAGTCTTAAGAATCTATCTCCCATGAACTCAAAGGCAGCAGATGTAAGTGGAATATGACCAACGACAGAGATTCGTGGAGCGCGAATTAAGGGAGCACAACAAATTTAACATATGAGCATTATACATACACAAATTTATGGATAAAAATGCATACCACCGGTAGCTACATTACACGAATCATCAAAGCAGCAGAACATTGAAAGATGATTATGCATAAATAGGATATGACTGATAAACAAGAGAACACATATACATACTACTCATTGCTCCATCTGGAATCCAAATAAACAGCGATGTATATCATATTATGTTTGAAAACAGCTCTCCCAAATATGTGTCTCAGAGCATATAGAGCATAGTCATACAGAACTACAGCAAAATTTCTCCAAAATTCAGAACCCTTCTTTCATCTCTGAACCCCCTACATATAGAGTTTTGCTGAGGGTTTTTGATCGAATATACTTTCATGATCGACCCACACATGTGAAAATAAAAAATATCCTAACCAACTAGTAGAGCGTGCATCAAGCAATCACTCCTACAAACATAAAATCAAAATGCAATCGGGTGAAATCGAGATTTCACCAGCAAAACATCATAATCAAACAGTAAAAGAGAAAGCATAGTTGGCCACAAAGGCCAGGTCCTGGAATATTCAAAATGGGGTGGCAAGGAGTGGTCGTGAACAGGTGGGTAATCTGGCTTCCACTCCTTGATTCCTCCTGCTGTCGAAAGCCTCCACTCCCTTGATCTCGTGATTTCCACTAACTGTTACAGAACAACCAGTTGTGTTGCGCGTTCCTCGCTCTCTAGCAGATATTTCCTGGACCAACTGAATAAACCATAGTTGTGCTTTATCTTGCAGAACCGGAGATCGGATTTCGAATGGGGGCCTATCCAGTTTGTGGTATTGACTTAAGCTGTGGGTGCGAAATCACCATGCAAGCAACACACAGCATCGAGGTGGTTTCCAAAATCAATATTTCGTCTCTCTGTGGCGTTAACTCGAAAGCAGGGGTCAGAACAGATCATGAGCCGTCGAATGAGTGATGGGGAGAGAATATGAGGGGAGGATTGCGAAAGCGATAATGGAGTTAGTGGGCTGATTAACACTGAAAAGAGTGAAACAAAGGCCATGGAAGGGCTATTGATGACGTGGTAGGGAGGTGGGGCCCAAACTGATATCGCAAATCGCAATCGAGAGTCGGGGAGTTTTCTTATGAGAAGCGGGAGTAAAGGTTATGGTTAGCAAAATGTGATGTGCGATGGCGGAAAGGCGACGTGGCAAGACGGAGGTAGGGCCCAACTTATATCGTGAATCACAAGTCAAAGATGGGCGGAGGTGACGTGGATAAAGGTTATAACTTGCGATTTTCGAAGTGCGATGGGCGGAGGTGACGTGGCAGGACGGAGGTGGGGTTGCCCGCAGATCGTAGATCAGGAGTTTTTGTTATAAGAAACGAGGGGTACATGGTAAATCCTGCGATTTGTGAAGTGCGATGGGCGGAGGTTTAGCGATGATGGTTAACACTAAACAGAGTGGGACCGAGGCCGTGGGGGGACTTTGATGACGTGGCCCAGAGGTGGGGCAGCCCGCACATCACAATCGAGAGTTTTTAGTTATGAGAGGCAGAACGTAAGTGTTAAAACTTGTGAAGTGCGATGAGCGGAAAGGTGACGTGGCAGAGAGGGTGGGTCCCATTTACATTGCAATCGGGGAAATGGTGTCGGTGAAGTTTAACCAAAGCATAAGTGTAATGCAGTTGGCGATGCGAAAAGGTAAGTGGGTACCAATAAAGGTTTAGAGCGGAGAGAAATGAATTATGAATGATAAAGGTTCATGTGGGAAAAGGTGAAAAGGGCTAAGGTTTTTATCGCATCGGGAGTTTTGCGAAGGAGTGCAATGGTAACATGTATGGAGTTTTGCGATATGTGATTGGCGATTGAAGAAGGAGCGCACTTCTCCACCTTGTGTGTGGTCACAGGCCAACATGAATCATATTAAACAAAGGCTTAAATTAAAATCTTTGTTAAACCATATAACATTAAACTAATGCATGAGGCCCATCTCACATGTGCACATGCTTTTGGGTCTAATGACAAGGTACATTCACCCACCAACTCTCCACTCGAAATGAACAAAGGTCATTAATTAAAATCATCATGAGCCCTTGGATCTCTTCGGGTCCCCAACTTGAAAGGAGTTTCTGTCTCCTTTCACCACCAGAAAAATATGAATTGTTACCTCCAAGTTTTATTTAGCCTTGGGTGAAGTTTGTTTAACCACGCTAATATCTCCTGGATGGGGATTTGTTTCAAAATTTAATTCATGCATACGAAATATAATTCAAAAATTGAAATTTTCATTATGATTTGAAAATTTTACCAAGATTTACCATACAAATGAGATTTACCTGGATTTATTGCGGAGAAATTAAAGTAACCTAAGGTATGTAAATGAATATTCAGAGAAAAAAACAAATAAATGAGGTAAATAAAATGTATTAATTATGAATTTATTCATAAGTTTTCTTATGATTTATCAAAGGAATAATTTCTATTTGTGTCATGCAAGGAGTTAATTGTGAAATAAATTTATCTTTCCTTCTCATACTTGTAATATTTTATTGATTAACTTCTGGTATTATTTTTTCTTCATATACTTGAGTTGCTTCATTGATCACTAAATTTCAATTAGCGAGTGTTGGAAATGAGCTTCTGTAACTTTTAATTTTTTTACTGAAGCACCGAATGATTAGTGAACCAACATCAAAATAGAATTAATGACATGTAGAATCATTACAATAAAAAAGTAAAAACACCATGAAGAATCAACAAAAACCTTGCACATAAGAGGACACAATGTTTCTCGTGGAAAATCCTCTCCAGGGAAAAAAACCACCTATTTTTGTTGTTTCTCTGCTTCAAATTTTATTAATCAAACAAATCATTTTACATAATCATAGCTGGCTATGTCCAACAAGGAATTTTCTTATACTAAATTGACTTTGTCAACACCCATCCACTGGAAGCCTCAACCCCCAACAAGCCTCACCCAACACCCATTGTACTATGAGAATGCTACTTCCTCAACTGAAGCTACTGACCATCATCAACAAGGAACACCTATCCCTTCTTCACCAAGCTATCTTCACCAATAAAATATCAACACAATCCTATCAATCACACACACGCCTACTAAGCCAATACACTCTCAAAAGTATATATCAAATTATTCTCAACAATCTCCAAATCAATACCACAAACAAATACCATGGTTTTCCCAATACCAAGGACACCTGTACCATGGTAATATTTAGGTCAATACCATAGGTAATTACCATAGATATTTGTACCATGGTAATCTCCAAGTCAATACCACGGGCCAAACCATAGCTATCCAATACCACAAATCCATGTGCCATGGTAATCTTCACACCAATACCATAGGCAGATACCATGGTAAAAACAATACCTGCACTGTCAATACCAAATGCCAACCTAGACCACACACAAACCAATATCACTACAATGTTAATAGCATGGTAATACTCTACTCAAGAAAGTATGCAAGATGCACTCCAAAACTAAAACAACTCAGAGAAAAACACTCATTTTTCATAATCATACACAAGCCAAATTGCTATAAAATTTGTCACACTCATACATTTTCAAGTCATCTGCAATACAGGCATCAACAATACATGCCCAAGTTGACATTAGTGTCAATCATCAATCATTGCAACCAACAACTGCACTAACAATTGCATCATCAATGCCAACAACGAGTACACTTGGAATTCATGTCGTTTGTACTTTAACATCTAGAAATTTCTTTATTTCAAATGGGTCAATCATTATTTCTTTATCAATTAGGGATTCCTTGTTTCGTAAGTTGTTGTAGCATTTGTTGGTGTGACTTTCTTTCACCTATTAACTTCTTAATCTTCGTGATCAAGTTTTGACAATGATTCTTAAGGTGAGAATTTACTTCATCTTTATTAGTGATAACCTTTTCAACTTATTTTTACATCTTTTGTATTGACTTGTAATTGCCTTGAAGGATTATCTTTGAGATATGTTTTAAGGTATTATGATGAGGGGGATTTTGAGCATGGATTCATTGCAATGGCATGCAATGATGTCTTCTTCTTCTTTTAATATTATAACGTCAAACACTTTTTCACCATGTTTAGGTACCCAATGTTTCTAGCCAAGTTGAATTGAGAATTATGTCAACATATTTTATAAGCCAGGTTGTAATATTGGATTTGGATATGTATTTGTAACCATTAATTGTTCCTTGTAAAACCTTAATTTTGTATTCATTTCCAAACTTCCTTTATTTTCAATTATAATAGACTCTAAAATTAATAAATGATTGACAAAGTCAACATTGATATAATTTTCTTCATATATCACACTAACAATGATGTTAATCTTTTTTTTCCTAAATATCCTCCTTAAATGCTAATAATTTGATGTGTGTAGTTGGGAGACTTTTGTAGAAAAAACTCCCTTCGTTCTTCTTATTAAAATCCATTTTAAAACCTTTTATTCCCTTCACTACCAAAATTAAATTAATTAATTAGAGAAACTTAAATATCCCTTTAATCTAATTCATTATATTTATTTTTTAGGTCTCTATATTACTAGTGTAGTCCCTTATTGTTGTTAGTGTAGCCCCCTTATTGTTATTGTTGTACCCATGTAGCCCCCATATTGTTATTATTGTGCCCCATAAAATCCACTATTGTTATTGTTGTGCCCTTACATTATTATTGTTAGGTCAGCTAGGATTATATTGTGACCCCATGGACTCCTATATATAGAAAGGAGGTTTTGTCATTTGTATCATCCAAGAATTGTTCATTTATGTATTGTAAAGTAGGTTGCCCCCTCGACGTGGTTGATTTCTAAGGCGTTGATCTCTCTTTTCTTCTATTTTTGGAGCTGGTTTCATAACATTATTTGTTGGACTTCAAATTATGAATTTCATATGCCTTAGCTCTTTACTTAAAAGGCTCTCTCTCTCTCTCTCTCCCTCTCTCTCCCTCTCTCCCTCTCTCTCTCTCTCTCTCCCTCTCTCCCTCTCTCTCTCTCCCTCCCTCTCTCTCCCTCTCTCCCTCTCTCTCTCTCTCTCTCCCTCTCTCTCTCTCCCTCTCTCTCTCTCTCTCTCTCTCACACACACACACATGCACTTACTTTAAAATGCCCATTATCTTAAAATTTCTTCATGTGTAGCCATTGTTACGAAGACTCATGTGGCTGACATTAGACCTTTCATGCCCACAAGACAACTCAAAATATTTGGGCCATCATATGAGAAAAATATGGTGATGTATTATAAGTGGAAAGTTGATTTCTTGGATAAGAACCAAATCACAGAGAGGATGGTACAATGGCTCATGAAAGTGGTACAATAGTGGATGAGTATGTCGGTTGACTTGGCTAGAATGAGGTGGCTATGAAAGTCAACAACCACTACAGTAACTACTATACATTAATTTATTGGTAATGGAATTTGTGTTTTATAATGGAAATGTGAAAGCTTGTACTATGACACTTCTAATTTTAGTGACTCTATGGATCTATTTTGTATTTTCCTTTAATCTCTACCACAATTTTATTCTTAGTGTTTAAGTGCTCTTATGTTATAGAAATTACCTTTTTCTTCGATGCTTTTGATTTTCTATGAGTTTGATAGGATATTTCTTTTAATCTCTTTGTTATGTTATTTCTTGAATTTTTCTTGGCAATGTAGTAATTCTTTCTTCGTCAAAATATCTGTAAGTTTTACTAGTGAAAGGCTCGACTGTGGTCAAAAACTTATGGAGTAGAGAAACTCTAAAGAAAATATATGTGTGGCCAAAAGCTAGATAAGAAAGTAGCTTTGATACCAAATGAAATGAACACATTTTATTTTCTGAATTTGACATGGACAACTTGGATCATAAATTAAATATCCAAAATAAGCAGTATAACATAAAATAACCCATACAAATTAAAATATTATATTGAATTAAATACAAGAGATGATGATTTACAGTGATGAATGGCCTTGGTATTATAGGTCGGTGACCTTTCACATAGACCCATGTCTTTATGTGATGCACCTTTTAATAACTACTACTACAAGTTCTCTAGTTTAGGTATATATCTATGGAAAATAATTATTTTTATAATACATGAAACCAATTCTCTGAAAGACTCTTAAGTTCAAGGTAATAGAGGTAGGATAACCTCACTTACCACATTATAGGTGAGTTTACTCGCATTTAACTATAGGACATGTAATCCTAAATTCCTAGAAATATTAGCCTCAAAAATTTAGAATTTCATCAACTTAAGTAGGCTATTTACATGCATATTGAACTATTTTCACATCCACTTGGCCACAAGAACTATAGATGTTACAAAAATATTGTGAGATAAAAACAAAACTTGCAAATTCTAGGGACTTGGTGTTACTAGGGATTTAAACCTAGGGAGAATGATATGATGGTATCTAAAATGCTAGCATGTTAGGATGTGATGTTGAAGGTTAATAATGGAAATGCAAAGGTAATGGAAGCAATGGTGTATCAATGCCTGAGAAGGTGAAAAAATAATTTGTGAAATTAATCAACCAATGAAGGATGGGTTTTCCATGTGTCGACTTCCATATGGTGACCTAGTTATTAAAAAAGAAGGATACCAAGCTAATTTCACATTCAAGCCAGTTACTGCCAACCCAATCTTGGTTGATAGACATACTTTTTTTCACAAGGAAAATAAGCCTCATAATTTTATTTATATAAATACAATTACATTTTCAGATGTTGTTAACAATCCTATTTGATTCACATGGATTATAGCAAAATATAATTGCAACAATCCCCTTGTACAAATATATAAAAATAAAAAAAATCAAATATGATGGCATTATCCATCTCTACAAAAAAGAAAAAGGTGTTTCCCCTCAAATTTTTAGAGCTTACATCTCGTTTTGTTAATCTAAAATGTATCATTTATCATTCATTGTTTGTTCCATCCATCAACCCTATGATAAACTCAAAGGGCCATAAATATAAGATGAATGTGTAAAAAATTATATCCAAGGATCATGCACATATTTATAACTTTTTCCTTAATGATTCTTGAAGACTTTATAGATTCCTCTATTCATCTTTAAACATGTTTTGGATAAGCCATCAACTATATTGTTTCTATCCATGTAAACATGCATAAAGGACATACGAGTGCAATAACTATAAAGACAAAACATTAAGAAATAGAGGATGTAGTGTGAAAATTCTAAAGATTGATTTTTCATTCATTCACTAAAATATAAGGAGTGAATCTCTTAATACTTTTATGGGTGTTACACCATGTTCTTGGGCCAACATCAATATCAATTTGAGTGACATCAATTCGCAAAAGTTATTTGTTTATTAGCCAATTCTAGATTTGAAATATATGCTTTGGCTCATAGAAAGATGAATTATTCCCCCTACCCCACCCTTAGGAGGGGTTACCTAAGAAGCACCATCGAAGAATGCCCATGGAAAACCTTTATTAATTACTTCTTCAATTGACTATCTTGTAAATTTTGTTTCCTAACACCGTGGAAAGGTATAGTATACTTAAAATTTGGACCACACATTTAGAGGCTAAATCATCTTTATCCTCAAACAACTTTGAGTTCTTAGCCAACCAAAATCCCCAAGAAAATGTTGGAGGGAAGCTAGATTTGTTAAACCTAGCATTCAATAAATCATTAACCTAGTAGATTGAAAATCTATTGGATAATTTACACAACTAAATTCTTAACATTATTCAAAAGAAAAAATAAAATAACTTGCTTGGGCTCTCATCCTATAATTTACGCAATCAAAGTTTTTCATTAATAATCCAAACTTACTTGGGCTATCATCCTAATATAATGGCTCAACTAAGGAATAACTTACAACCTTAGATCAGATTTGGCTAATCAACCCTCCTTCTAACTTGAATCTTCTTGTTTCCCTTCCTCGGACCCAACACTCATTGAGAAGCCTCTCTCAATCTTGTGCTACTATAGTGTGCCTTTCCCATCTCCCTATCCTTGCTTTTAAACTTTCATTGAGATAAATCCCTAATCCCAATCTCTAAAGTGATTGACGACTGAGATTAAATAATACCTCGCTTTAGATCAATGATTGAGGTTAAAACATATTCACTAAAGTAATTTACGTTACTTTTCCAAAGTTTCTTTAGATCAATAATCCAACATAATAATATGTGTTTTTTTCTAATTTAAACTCAAGCTAAGTCACATTAGCAACTTTTTCACACTCCAACAAGTTTTCTAAGGATATCTTAGGAGACTTTTACATGCCTTAGGCATGTGTAGAAGTACTTTCCCAAGCTACAAATGTCAACAAGGAAGAGATCTATATCATTTGGTTTCCTTGTTAAAGCACCAAGTCCTTACAACAACCTTTATAGAATTCCCGACCTAAACATTTTCTAGACCTAACATTCATTCTACCTTGTTCCAAACTTGTTTTGAATATTGGAATGACATAATAAGATGTGTGCTTATTTCATTCTCTTATTTACTAAGACAACACCATCTCGGACTTATGAAATTCCTCTTCTGCAAAAAATCCCCAAGTTAAAAATTTGTTATTCAAAAGAATGCAATGAAAATTGTGGATTTTGTTCGAGACATGAACTTCCAAACTTGTTTCCACCACTAGAATTTTTGGTTTTCTCTTCCCTCAGAAGCTAAAGCTTTGTATCCAATGCTTGGCACATAATCCCTAATCGTATTTAATGACTAGATAATATGATCATTTGTTTATTACATGCTTTTAAGTTTCTCATGCACCTCTACTAAGTACTTGCATCCTCCCCTCTTATACAAACTCCCCTCCAAGATAGTAAATGATGTTTCCCACTAGTTTCCCTATCCCATCTAGCAATATGCTTAAGAGTATAAAGCTCTTTATCTTTTACATCACAAATCAATTATAGAGGTAACCTATGGCAGCCCGTACTTTTGATCCATAGGTCTAACCCAACTTGGACTTTGTCTCCCTTCCCTGCATGCCACATAAACCAATTCACAACATATGGAAATGTTTTATTGAGTTTTTTCCAAATAATCAAGGAATCTTGGATTCTCTTTACTATATTTCTTACCCATCCATCAACAATATCTAAATCTATGTACTTTCCCTTGATGAGTTGAGCCTACAACCCATAATGTATCAATTGACAAAGATTTCGGTGTAGATAATGCCAAAGTAGGAATATATTCTTTAACCCCCATCATTCTTGAGCTTTTCGTAGTGCTATCTTTTTTTCCAAGAAACTAGCAACATTCCTTTTTCCTCATCTCTCATGACATAATGAACCTATAGTATAATTACCTAATCCTTTCCAATACTCCTCTGGGTATCCATGTGAACAACATAAAATAAACATGAATAGCTTCAAGGACTACTTTCACCAAAACTAGACTACCCCTTCAGGATAACCATTGATTACACTAAGTAATTAGTTTTTTCTCCACCTTTTCTATCAATCACTACTAGCTGCTCTTTTTTTATAAATTAGCTTTTAAATGAAATCCTAAAATAATCCAACATCGAGTTTAACTATATTATAGGGAAATATTTGGGTGATTATTCTTTTTTCTTTCTCGGAGATACCCTAGAAAGGCATCATCAATTTAGTTACATTTATCTTCATGTCTATGGCCACACATAATAGGTCAATTATTTCTTTGAACTTACTAACCATTCTTCTAGAGACTTCATAGAATATGAGAATTTCATCAACAAAGAGCAGGTGTGTGACATAGTCGGAATTACCAACATTTATCCATTTGAAACTACCATTCCTCAATTACCTCCTTTAAGGATGTGCTTCAACCTTTTACAATTAGAAGGAATAGGAGGGGGGATAAAGGACACCCCTATCTAATTCCTCTTTATGGCCTAAATAAAAAATATGTTGCACAATTTATAAGGATTGCATAAGAGACAATATTCATATACTAGCATTTGCACCCAGAGGTGCAAAGTAATGTCGGGGAGTGGGGAATGTGGAAAACAATAATTAAGTGAAATAGATGGAAATTTTAGTTTCTATATATCTTTTAAATAATGTAATAGGAGTTTAAATTTAAAAATAAAGTTACACTAACATAATTGTCCCAGAATAATGGCATAGTAATGATGGTATCCTTCCTCTTCGTGTTTTCTTCTCATCCTATGCTTTACTATATGACATTTGAGAAGTGGAGAAAGTACCAAGGTGGGATAAGAATCAACAAATGACAAATATGAAGAGAGAAAATGAAGGAAAGGAAACCCTTGGCACTCAAGAAACATACAAAATGGATTCATGATCTCCCTCATACATTGGATCAAATAAAAAAATCATGGAGCTCCTTGCCAATAATGAGAAAGAAAATAAATTTGGAAAAGAAAAGAAAAATACTTGAGAAAGAGATGCTCATTTGAATATAACACTAGGCTGAGAAGCATCTCTTTCCAAATTTGGCTAGTAGGCTCAGAAGCATCTCTTGCCAAACTTGGCTACTCTATGTGAAATTCCATTGAAATTAAAGTATCCTTTTTCATTGTGTAAATATAATTTATCAAGCAATGGTTAACACTTCTATTTATCAAGCAAGTTTTTTCTAGTTAACACCTGTATTTCTCCAGCAAGTTGGTTGTGCTGCAGAGAGGGCTTTGGTGGGAGAATGAGGAAGAGTAACGACTCTCCTGAGTGTTGGATGAATCGTTCGTTTGGGCTGCACTGGGGCATAGAAAATAGGGGCCCCCAGTTTTGGTTAATTAATTTGTAAACCCTATTTCCGACAACTTTGGAGAGGATTTATGAATATAGACTGAAACCCTAATTGAAGAGTTGAACCAGCTACATCATATGATCTGCTTCTGCAACCTAATATGGTATTTATATATTGGTCTCAACATATATCATTGATTTAAAAGTGTTTTGTTCAAGAGTCTTTTGATCATCTGTTAGTATAAGAAAGGTCATTCGCTACCATCTTTTCCAGGTCTGTCATCGACTATTATATTAAAAAGGTTGATCGACATATTTTTAGAACAATTGAACCTCCCATCTGGTTGGAGCAAGATGATCCACCTAAGCTACACATCCGCTTATTGAGATAAAAATTTAATTATTGGATTTAAACACTTTCAGTGCGCTTGTGTCGTTCCATAAGGAGTAGACATGGTAGAGAAATGTTAGCGAGGGCAAGAATGAAATCCAAGGGAAAATAACGAATCAATAAATTCCAATTCTTTTACACGCAGACTAGTGTAATGGGAAAATTCACTTCATATTCACCCACAAACCTCACTTGATTTTGAAAGTACATGCAACATTTGGTTCCATGATTGTGTGACAACCAATACATTAACTTGGTTTCCTGCTAAGTATATTATTGGATAGACGAAAACCAAAAAATAATGATAATGTAGCATCGAGGTAAAAGAAAATAGATCAAATGCATGGGTATATATCTTCTTCTCTCGGCTTTGTGGCTTAAGCACCCTCGCGGATTTCCAACGTGCCCTGTCGATTTTGGAGTTTTGGTTTCAGTTAGCTTCGGCTTCCCGATCACCATTTTTTTCCCTCTACGTTAAAACTGTGATGGGCAAGAGTAATAATGCTCGTTACCACCACCACCACAGTAGAGGAGGCGTGACTGAAGTCATCGCTGGCAGCAATACTGGTGCTAGCAATGGTGCATTAAACAGAGTGAGTCTTTCTTTGTCACTGCCTCTGCTCGATTCCTCCTCTGTCAAGCCTACTACATCACCAACTCCTCCTCCTCCCCCTCCGCCTCAACCCACTGGAGAGCTTGCGGGGGGAGATCGTGTGGCAGCAGGTGGGGCGAGGGACAATATATGGAGAAAGACCGCTGCATTATTAACTGTAAATTTAAACATGGCTACCAAACTACGATCAGGAAATTTTCATTTAATATTCCATAGAAGATAAGTCCATACACAAGTGTGTGTGTGTGTGTGTGTGTATTTACTCTGTATATGTAACAAAACAACATACCTCGACCAATTATTTGATAAGCAGATAACTAGGTCTTCTTGGAACTTATAAATCACCCCATGACTTTTGGGCTTGAAGGTTTTTAGTGTGTAAGGGGAAGGGGTTTTGGATGTGGTAGTAATATTAGTGCTTGAAACAAAACCAAATGTTTTCTGTAAAACACCTGTTGGGGATGATGTTTGCATGAAGCTTGGTGAATTGTCTCTTGAATGGTTATTGGCCATACTGTTGTTGTTGTTGTTGTTGCTGTTGTTGTTCATGGTGTCCTTCCATCAAATATCATTCATTAAATTTAACCCACCCTTGTTGTTGTTGCATCCACTTGGGGTGATGCCCATGGGTTTATCGATGACGTTCTTCTAGATTCATATTCATGCCTACTGCAAGACCCATTTCGATAGGATCCATGCCCACTAGATCGCTACCATCCCCAAACATAGATCATTTTAGAGAGGTGAGCGATAATTTGCCTCGAGGAGATGAAATGGTGTTCGTTGCTGAGAAATTAGAGGACGACACGGGAATCGATATAGAGAGTTGGGTGGTTGAGGGGCTACAGTTCGACGCTTCGTCTTCTACGTCGGTCACCCATGGATTTCTCGATTTGGGCCACTCATCGAAGAAATGACACAAAGGTTGCTCTTCCAGCTGTCACATCGCTTCCTGCACTCTCCAATAATCAGTGGTCAGAAATGAATGTTGTTGTCGTTGATGTTGTTTTTGCTTGTCATGGGGGTTCATGCGAATATTGGTAACTTGGTTTCCCTTGCTCACAATGTTGAGTTTTTGGCCGAGAAGAGTCCTTAGATGCGGGCTAGAGCTGTACTGTATCAAGGATTCATGGGCGCTATTGGTTTTTTACTGTGGGATATGAGCACTACTGCCTTAAACTCCGCCATGAATTTCCATTGATTGTTGATGGTGTTGCTGCTGCCAGAAGTCTCAGAAAACAAAATGTGTCATCCATTTCTCCAACTTTAATCCCATCCTCATACCTAAAAAAATCCCAGAATTGTTATTAAAATTACTTTAGTCATAGATATGAAGAAAATAATAGAAGATGTTATAGCTTAGGTTTTTTAACTATTGTTGCTGCTACAGGTAGGTTCAATAAATGCAATGCTACAAAACAAATAAATATTAGGAGATTGCCATTGGAAAAGACATAAAGGTATTTTCAGCATAGTTATCCTATCTGGTGTGTATCAAGGAGGTAGGAATGTTTCCTTTTTAGGATTGAATAATTTCATTGGTGCATTTACTTCCATTCCAATTAATTTTCTTGATCGTTTTTGCGGATTGGAATATTATTTATACTTGTACTCAAGAATTATGCTCCTCCATTGTTGCCTGTCAGCCCTGGCTTAGGAGAGTAGCTTCAATGGTTTTTGAGCATTTACTTTAGGATTAAATTAAATGAACTACATATATTCTAATAATGCAATTACTGTTTGTGTGCACTCGAGTGGCAACAAATGTACAAGGGTTTTTGGAAGAAGCCTCACAACAGAAAATAATGCTATACGTAATCACGTATAGCAATATATTCTAATAATGCAATTACTGTTTGTGTGCACTCGAGTGGCAACAAATGTACAAGGGTTTTTGGAAGAAGCCTCACAACAGAAAATAATGCTATACGTAATCATGTGCTTACATGTAATGTTTGTTTCCCATAATAAACAGTGATGATGTTATTACTGCTACGGCAGCTGACTGCAATGGGTATTGTTGAATCTGGCTCCCACTGCCAATGAATGACAATTTTTTCATCCCCAAAAAACGAGGACCAGGTTAGTGTTAATGCAACGAGTTAATTGTGATCGAAGGGTGTACGAGGATGACATTATTGCTACTGGTAACAGTGGTGGAGACCCGACTTAAGGAAATGGGGGCAGACGCAGAAGAGGAATTGGATTGAGAAGTGACGACGACAGTGTGGCCTTCCACAAGCTTTCTTGAATGATGACAGACAACCCCTGTGCATGTGGCATTCACAGTAATTTTGGTTAGGAACGACGTCTCTGGAGCAACGCCATTTCTTACCAGTTGACTCACCCAATATTTTATTTGCACATGTCAACATATAACTGGCTAGAAGGGCGATGAGGAAGTTTTATGATTGGGTGGGGTGAATAGTGTTTTCCCACCCAATATCATAAAGAAAACGCCTTTGGTGTAAATATGTCACCCAAGCAACAAAAAGAGGACAAGAACCCAAATGCATACGAATTAGCCTTATGTAGAGCCAACTCACCCTATCATATGCTTTGGATAAGTCTATGTTTACTACCATATATCTTAATTTTATTGTCTTGATTGAGTGTCATACTTTATGTGCAACCCCCACTAGAATTTACGTCCCCTACCAAAAACAAACTTTCAGAGATTTTTCAAGATAATATCCCTTTCATCCTTCTATCAATGATCTTTGATATGATTTCATAAATGTATTCACATGTAGATATTGAATTTAGGTTTTTAAAAGAAACTTTTATTGTTAGACTCGGGGTTCAAGGCTATGAACATTGTGTTAAAAGGTACCAATGTTTCCTCGTGTTTCTTGATATCTCAAACACCCTCCCTAAATCCTTTTCAACAAAATCCAACACCCCAAGAAAAAAATCCCTTGGCAACTCATCTTACATATGTTTTTTTCCTTTTGAAAATTTTGGAGTATTATATATAACTCCTCTTTACCTACTTCCCCCATCAAAACTTGATTATCTTATAAATTGGAAAATTTTGGGAAGAAATTTTACAATCTAATTACCTCTATAATTATAACTCAATCTTCAGCCTTAAATGGTGATTGCAAGTATTTAACACCTTTTGCTACTATGTCATTAAAATTGATCGCCCACCATCCATCTTCCTTCTTAGTCTTCCATATGGAGTTTATGTTTTTTATGCAATTGATGTATCCGTGGAAGAACTTAGTGTTCTCATCTCTCCCTTGGATCCATATAGCCGTAATTTAAGGTCTCCATTATTTCTCTTTATAGGATTTGTCTCTTTTTATCCTCCGATTGCTTTATTTTGTTTTCCGATTCTCCAATTTAAAACAAAAACCCTTAGTGTTATGGTAATATGCTAATGCTTCATCCTTATCCTTGCATGTTCTATCATCCTTATGCATTTTTTATTTTGACCATATCATTTCAAATTGCTCCACCCTTTTTAGAATTTGGTGAAATTTAGTAAGGGACGTTTCTCTCAAGGAAGCATCAAATGGTCACCATAATTATTTTATTGTATTCACACATTCTTCTTATTTTAAACATTATGGATTCATCTTAAAAGGACCAACTAGTTTATCTTGAGTTGACCCACTTCCAAAAGCTTTGGATCATGATATAAGTCTCCCCCCCCCCCCTTAACAACTAGAAAAACATTGAAAAATTCTTATATTTATATCTTCTTTGAGGAAAGCTTTTGAAATTAAAAAAATGATCTAAAATTTTTGCAATATGGGTCTCCCATGTTCGCTTGCTTCGCCAAGTTGGAGTTAACTTTGTAGGTTTTTTATCCAATAATCCCACGATCTCCAATTTGTTTATAGAGTAACTAAACACAAAATCAAATTAGGTTGCGAAACCTCATTCCTCCAATGCTTCGAATGTGAAATTTAAATTCCCCCAACCACCACCAAACCTTTTTGTATCCATTCACGGCTAGAGATTTTGTCCCAATATTTCCTTCTTTCCATATGGGGCCCATATATATTCAATATAGTGATTTATTTCCTAAGGTTTAGAAAGAAAGAAAAAAAAAACAAAGTCCATATGCCTAATAATAAAGCCCATGAATTACAATAGGAAAAATATCCATTTTTCTACCTTGTAATGTTCCCTCCTTGATCTTCCTATTACATCAATAAGATTAAAATCCTAACTCACTAAAATCTTTGAAATATCATGTACAACTTTTTCCCATATGCCATTAATTCTTACAAAAAAATGATAAATAGATTACTTACTTTTATTAACATTTTTAGGCCCATTTTTTTGAGGAATTAGCAAGTCTCCTATGATTTAGAGTTAGAAATATCATTTTGAAACATCCTTGGGGCATTTGTTCTAAAAGCACCAAATAATGACAATTGTTTACCACTTTTTACCTCCAAATTTGTGCATTTTTTAGATATATATATATATATATATATATATATACTTTTGAATCATTTTCTTCCAAAAATCCTAAACCCCGCTCCACTCGACCTGGAAAAATTGAAGAACCTCTTGACTTGGGATTGCATTTTATAATCTCCAGAATTTGTGAATCACAATGGGTTCTTTTAGGTCCTCTTGTTCCTTGATTGGATTCATGGATTTTCCAAGTGAGGAGACCTCACTACCTTGAGACCCTTCTCACCCTTTTAGAGGTATAAGAAGGGGATGCTTAGGGATATTTATGCCATATAGGTTGGGAAATAATTCATTGAATTGTTCCTCATCCCTTCAATATTAAACCTACCTCAAAGGTCGAAAATAAAAATTCATTCTTTCTATCAATAGAGGGAGGGGAAATTTTTAACTTTTTCTTTTTTTTTTTTGTATCTAGAGGTATCAACAATTGGCCTGGATTTGTACTCATGTGACACAGGGTTGATTCGAACTACTACCACTGTAACCTTCAGGTGAACCCATATGCTTCCCCATGCATGGACCACATAGTAAACCAGGGAGGATTTGAACCTTGAACCTCAAACTTCACAAAGACTTCATATCATGGTGATCTCCATTTGAGCTTCCCCCTAGGGGCAGGGGAAATTTTTAACTTACCAAATTCATCCAAGGTATCTTTTTTGGTCTCTCTTGCTTTTGAAATTCGTGATTCATGTAGGTATATATCCATCATATCTTTTTCTTCTATTGATGAGGTCCTCTTTGGATTAGGAATGTCGTTCAAATTTCCTTGAATGAGTGCCCTAGACCTTGGAGATTGAACACCACCTTTTAAGGCATAATTTATATCACCTTGCTACTCCTTTCCCACCTAGAGCTTCCTCTTATTTGGCAATGGATACTCGATTTCTAGATGTTTATAAACATGACTTATTCCATATTTGAATGGAATGGCTTTCTAATCAATAGGTTGATAGAATATCACAAGTCTCTAATGAATTATAATAGTCTGCCAAGCCACTTGTGAGGCCCATTCCTATTAGGATTCAATCCATTCCCATATATCAAATCACAATAGTATTTATCCACTTCATTGTAGATACCTAATGCATTTCCAATTTCCATAAAAACATCATTTGACCACAAAATTAGTGGGATCCCTATAAGCCTTACCCAAGCCAAGAAACGCTCCATACAAAATGATCGATCATTGAAATCCATGTGCCATTTGTTTAGAAATAGGGTTTGAGAGCCCCACTTCCACACATTCTGAATTTTTTTGTCAACCATGACCATGGGCCTAAATATCCAAACCATCCACCTTTTTACTAGAACCAAACATCGAGGAGTGTTGGAGCGGGGTCCCCTAGGGTACATTTTTTAGTAACTTTTTGTAAGTAATTTTTCATATGTGTGTTGCGCTAAAAGGTCAAGGGGCTTTGGGGTTGGTCAAAGTCCCTCTTTTATGTAAATGGGTTGTAAGGGTAAAATTTGGGCCTCAAACCATGGTTTGAGACCATATTATATGCGTGCTAAAATTGGTATAAATATAGATAGATCGAGTCTAGTAAAGTAAGTAATCTCATGCTTATGTTGATGAACGTTTTGTAAGGATCTCAGTCTAAGTCCGTTTTTTTGGGTAGAAAGGCTCATTTTGGCTGTGTGCACAAAGACCTAGTCCTAGTTGTGTTCAGACTCCGCTGGTTGTGTGTGGGGAAGGGTAATTGTAAGGGGAAAGCCTGTTATACTGAACTATTTTGATCTAATACAATGACTAGTTTTGGCAAAGCAATGTGTTATCTGTTTACTATTATTACTTTGAGATCGCTTTACTTCTATTATATATGCGAGAATAAATATGTTATTTATGCATGAATATATGTTGATGGTGAATACATGAATAAATCTTCTTAAGTTATTGTGCATTGAGAATATCTGGTTTTGTTATTATATATATGCGATGAAGTTGATCTGTGATTCATCTGTATATGCATTATTTGTGTTTGTAACAAGCCGATCTGATAAGTGTTGTTCTGTATTCACGCGCATCAGTTTCCAATCTGCGACGAGTTCTGTTATAAACTTGTTTAGGGATACCACATTAATTTATTCCTAAGGGTGCAAAAACTAGGTTCCAACAACCCCCCGTATTGCTTCGGGTGAGACTTTGATCTGCACAAGCAGGTCATTGCCGAAAGGGACAGTAGTTGGAGGGTTTGTTGGTTGCGCGATAAACTCTAAACCTGGGTGAGGACCCCTCAAGCCAACAAACGATTTTGTTGTCGGGACCGAGATCATTTTAAGGGAGATTTAATGTTGTGGCACCCTACGCAAAATGAATTGAAAGATTGGCGGGATAGAAAGATCCTTGAATTTGCGATCCAAGAGAATCGAAGTTCTAAGATATCTGCTGAAAAGTGGGTTCAAAAGTACATCTATACAGAAGTGCACGGGATATTCTTTTGCTCCTTTGCAACTGAGCTGCATGAGTGGTTGTCGTTATTGGTTGAATTTTATACCTGCGCGAAGGATGACGCAGTCACTAAGTGGAATCCTAAATTAATACAACAATTAGAAAAGATAAGCAATAAGATCACCTGTGCAATACACCATTGGATCGATCGTGTCTTGGGAGGATTTGTGACTTAATTTTCCATGGATCAGTTTGTTTCATACTCTGAAGCAGAAATCAGATTTTTCAAGGGTCTTAGAGGTAAGTTCATGCGCTCTTTGAAGTTATTACTGAAGATGCCATTATGTGAATAGGGCTCTTTGTGCCAACATATTGCGTGAATGTCCCGAAGAGGCCCGACTATGTGTAGTGGAAGAATTTACCGCACAGACTTAGAAGAAGGATTTGTTTACACTCCTCTCAAGGATAGATCTGATAGTGAAGACAAGCCAGAAAATAGTAGCTCTAGTGAATATGCACACTCTAAAGAAGAGGAAGTCTCCCGAGAAGACGTTTTACCAAATCAGAACGATTAGAGAGCCTTGACCATATTTTAGATCCCATCCACTCCACTTCCACACTCATCGCACAAAGCATCCACTCCACCACCACCTCCACCTCCCCCAGGCACAGATATGGTCGCATCTATGAAGCTACCTACTTTCAAAGGTATTAGAAATGAAGGTACTAAGAAAATTTGGTTTGTCACTGATGTTATATGGAGAGCTTAGCAAGTTAATAACAATGATGTTAAGAAAGCGTAGTTAGCCACTGCTTTCCAAGATCGCGCATTGGATTGGTATATCAGATATGTACAAGCAAACCTTAATGCCACTCTGAATGACTTGAAAGATGCCCTAAAAGAACAATTCGAGAAGCCTAAATCATATGCGCAGTTGGTTACGAAATTGAAAGAGATTCACCAACAGATAAATGAATCTGTGTGGGAGGCAGATCAAAGGCTGAAACGCACTATCAAAGATGGTGGATTCACTATCAATGATACCCAACACAAGGAGTTTTTTATTGCTATGATGCTCCCACATCTGCGCCAGCCATTGGGTCAACATAATATTTCCACACAGGGTGAGGCTGTGGAGATTACGATGAAATTAGAAGCTACGCCAACACCTATTGCACTCGAAACTCAGCAGATTCAGAGTTAGTTAGAAGCAATGCAATTGGAGATTCAGAATCTGCGCAAAGATAAGGGCAAGGAGTTGTGCGCAGAGGTCTGGTGCATACGATGTAAAGTTGTTGGGCATCATACATATCAATGTCTTGTCTTTAATGATTATCTAAACACTGGAGGACCTAGCCCACCGAAGAGTGCAACTGGGCAAGTATGGTGCACAAACTTTCAGGTTACGAGTTTGCATACAACATATTTATGTCCAAGGGTTGGAAAGTATCAGCTTGAGCTGAAGCAATTGTTTTGTAGATTATGTTCATCGCTGGGACATGATGATAAACATTGTCACACTTTTGATATGATGTTGGACAAGGCTGAAATCTACATAATACATGTCGAACCTACCTCACCAGCATCCCCCTCTGGGCATGGTGGATTCCATAATAGTGGAAGAGGAAGAGGAGGTGGATCAGCTGGTTGAGGAAGGGGGCAGGTTATTTGCTACAACTGTGGAGATGTTGGTCAATATGCGTGTGATTTTCCAAATCCAGCGCGACAATCATGCAGGTATTGTAGACAGTTTGACCATGTAATAGAATATTTCCCTGTTTTAATTGCTAAGATGTAGGAGAAAAATACATAGACTCTGACGCAGAATCTTCATATGGTCAGAGCAGAAACCTGCGAGGAAGATCCTAGCGTGAATGTGGTCACTAGGAGCGGCGCAGCCACTAATGAGGATAAGGGGGGAAAGTTGAATACTGATATTTGGATTCGTAAGGCATCTAAGAACAAAGATGGATTTGATTTGCAGCACGCAAAGGAGACTTTTGTTGAAGCGCGAAAGGGGTTTGCAGAAGGAAGCACATCGAAATCAGGTAGATGCATGAAGGAGACATGGGTAAATGAAGAAATGAAGCCATTTTTACAAGCTTGCATTAATTTACTGCGCAACAAAAAGGCGGTAGAAAACCTTCAGGCCCTGATAGATAACTGCACAGAAAAGGAACAACCGCTGATAAAACAAAAAGTTGTCAACATAATCTTTAAGAATAAGAAGAGGACGTAGCAGAGAGGGGCTTCACCAACGCTGTTCAGATCAGCCAGGGATTTGCAGCGTGAGGTATACCTCACATTTTCACCTGTTGTCTAGATTTCTCTGAAGGGTGAGTCAAATATTGGCACCCTAGTTGTACTCAAGATTCAGTTGCTTAATAATATAAAACCCTCAGATCTACTGCATCGGTTTTCCCAAGTTGGGTTTTTTCTGGGACTTAGTCCAAAAATAACTGTGTCAAATGTGGATGTTTTTCATTGTATTTTGTTCAGTTTGTTTCAGCACTTAGATTTGATGCGTGGTCGGTGAAGCAGCGCCCATACATACTGAATCCAAAATATAAGAAGAAGGTAAAGGAAAATTTGTATAAGATCGTTGTTGTAGGTATCATCGAGCCAGTAGAATAGTTTGATTGGGTGAGTCCCATGGTAGTACAAGACAAGAAGACAAAAGGAGAAATCAGGATTTGTGTAGACCCACGCAAGTTGAATGATGCCTGTGTGCATGATCCATTCCCAACTCCATTCTCTGATGAAATCCTTGACAATGTAGGAGGACAAGAAGCTTATTCATTCACATATGGTTTCTCAGGGTATCATCGAATCAAGATTGCACCAGAAGATCGTATTAAGACTACCTTTGCAACAGAATGGGGATCTTTCCAGTATACAGTCATGTCCTTTGGCTTGAAGAATGAAAGTGCCATCTTCTCGTGTGTAGTAGTAGCTGCCTTCAAGGAATTTATTCATAAGTTCCTGGAAGTATACTTTAATGATTGGATTGTTTTTGGGTTGTTGAAAAAGCATTTCTCCAATTTGCGCTTAATGTTGGATACCTGTAGAAAGTATCAGATATCACTGAACTTGAGGAAATGTATATTTTGTGTGTCATTGGGGATACTACTGGGACACATTGTCTGCTAGCAGGGGTTGATTATAGATCCCGCGAAGATTGCAGTAATTGTTAATTTGGAGATACCTACGAATGTCAAACAACTGCGCTCAATATTGGTGCACACCAGGTATTATCGAAAGTTCATTCAGGGTTATGTGTTGATAACTGCGCCCATGGAGAAGCTGCTCAAGAAGGTTGCGGCATTTTTCTGGGATGAGGAATGTCATAAGAGTCTTGAATTGTTGAAGGAAAAGATGGTCACATCACCCATATTGATCTTCCCAAATTGGTCTAAGGTATTTCATGTGCATGTTGATGCCTCCTGTATCGCGCTCAGAACTATTTTAGCATAGCTAGGGGCTGGAGAGATTGATCACCCTATTTCCTATACCAGTCTAAAATCTAAAGCGCACAATGAAATTATTCGACCACAAAAAGAGAAGGATTAGTGATGGTGTATGCGCTGCAGAAATTTCTCCACTACCTGTTAGGAGGACATTTCAAGATCTTTACTGATCACTCTGCTTTAAAGTACCTGGTCAATAAGCCTGTGTTGGGGGGGGGAGATCTATAGGTGGTTATTATTATTCCAAGAGTATGAATTTGAGATCATTTTGAAACCAGGAAGACTGAATGCTAGACAAGACCATCTGTCGCGCATTGAGACTGGTGAAGAACCCACTAGCTTGGAGGATGGATTACCAGATGCGCAGTTGTTTGCAATCAAGATAGTTGACGATCACTTCCCTGATATTATTAAGTTCCTAACTACTAGATGCGCGCCTGAAGAATATACAGTACAACAGAAGAAAGAGATCGTGGCATGCACAACCGAATTCACTATTATTTTTGGCCAGTTGTATAAGATGGGTGCAGACAAAGTTTTGTGAAGATATGTTTTGGAGTATGAAAGGTGTGCAATATTAGATGAAGCTCGTGGAGGGGTTGTCAGTGGTCAATATGTAGGGAAGGAAACCACGCAAAATATTATGCAAGCTAGGTTATGGTGGCCCAATTTTCACAATGATGCCTATGCACATTACCACGCATGCGGTGTATGCCAAAGGATTGGAAAGCCATCGCACAGAGACGAGATGCCCCTGCATCCACAGGTGGCACTAAAAGCATTTGAAAAATGGGCCATAGACTTTTTGGACCTATTAACCCTCCAGGTAAGAAGAGTGGTGCGCATTACATAATCATTGTGACTGACTATGTAACCAGATGAGCTGAAGCTAAGCCTGTGAAGGATTGTACTGCATATACAACTGCACAGTTCATCTTCGAGAATATTGGGACTCACTTTGGATGTCCTAAGATTCTAATAAGTGATCAAGGAATACAATTTGTGAATGAAACCATTGAAGAATTGACAGACGAAATTTGGATTCATCATCAGAAGAGCACTCCATATTACCCATAGGAGAATGGTGCGGTGGAAGCGTTCAACAAGATATTGGAGACTGCGCTTACCAAGGTTTTCAATGCTAACTAGAATGATTGGGATGAGCGTGTACCTACAGTCCTCTGGGCATATTGAACCACATGTAAGAAGTTGATTGGAAGGACACCGTTAACGATGGTGTATGGGCAAGAAGTTGTGTTTCCAATGGAGTACATTATTCCCAGCCTGTGTATTGCAACATTCAAAAATATGGTTGAAGCAGATATTCTGGATGAACGATTGTCGCAATTGGTCGCACTTGAAGAAGATCGCTTTATTGCCAATTTCCCCCAGCAAGTTTAGAAGGCGCGTGAAAAGGTCTAGCATGATAGGCACATCAGGAAAAAGGTGATTAAGGAAGATGACTTAGTATTGTTGTATGACAGCAAGTTTGTGCGCCACCCAGGGAAGTTGAAGATGCATTGGATAGGGCCATATATTGTTAAAGAGATCACTGATGGAGGTTTAGTGCGCCTGGCCACACTAAGTGGAGAATATTTTTCTACGTATGTCAATGGAAGCCGATTGAAGCCATACGGGGATGACCCTCTCCATGCGCGCACCAAATGACTATATGGCCGAAGTATTGGATTTGCGTAGAAAGGTGCGACGCGCGCGCAGTAGCTGCATGAGGAGGTTGACTGGGTCGTAGAGGTGCCAAAATCTAGCCATTGGAACAGTAAATCTAGAAAAGACAGTTTTAACCGTTTAAGGGAGAGTCTAGGTTACATTTAATGAGGGGATTTTACCAGATTTTGAACCGTTTTGTCATTTATGGAGACACATTAATGCATAAGGAACTGTTGAAGATGCGCCAAAACTATAAATATGACTTATGGGGTCACAATAGTTCCCTTTTCTTTCTGTGTGAATTGTCTGCCTTTAACTCTTTGATTTTTGCATATTATTCATTGCCTATGTCTAGTCTGGATCTGGGATTTGAGTAGGAGTTGCACCGTAGGGGTCTTGGTTATATTATTCCGCCAAGAATAACAATTATGTGCCCAGAAGACGGTCCTATTGCGCCGATCGCTAAGACACCTGTGCCTGCAAAGACTAAGAAGGGTTAGACGTCGGGGAGACACCTGCGCCTGCAAAGACTCCAAAGCCACGCTCCACTACGACTGAGCGCCAGAAGAGACCCATGACGGAGCTCCCTAAGACCATCATGGAGGAGGAGGAGGATGTGGTCGAAGTGGCCCCATTCTCGTAGTTTATGACCTATTTTGTGTCACGCAAGGCGTATGTCAAGGTCCCAAAGGATCTTGACAAGGTGAGGTATTACATTAACATGCCCTTAATTCCTGAGAATCTCCCGCTTGAAGGCGATATGTTCTCTAAAGTGCCACTGCTAAGGATGAAGTATTGGGACCTCGCGGATGTTGATAAGTTTCCTGAGCTCGCACCTGAGCGTTATCTAGACCATGTACCATATGAGGGGGGGCTTATGCGCGTGGAGCCACAACGATGGGTGTTGGGCCTGCACAAGGCTGGCCTTTTGAATTTACTTCAGGTCCCACATTTCGGACACAACATGATAAATGATATCTATGTGCGCCAATTTCTCGCACTCTGCATGATGAAGATCTATGGCTGGGAGAGCACATACCTATAGATGTTGTGTTGATCCATTGGATCACCAGCCTACCTAATCAAGGCATAGATCCTGTGGCTGACTTTGGAGGAAAGGCACATAGAAAGAAGGTGGCGAATAAAATCAAAATGACCTATCAGGTGTCTTGCCACAACAAAAGATTTGTGCTCAGCGAAATCAACGACCCGACTGTTAAATTTGGGATGCTCATCTTGCCTGCAAGATGACGTGGAAGTGTAGACCTAAGGAGGTTCTTGTGCAAGTAATTTCACTTGTAAGACAGTGCGAGAAGGGAGTCATATATAGTTGGGCTCAATACTTATGCAAAGAGTCTTGGAAAACGTGCGCAAAGCACAAGAGGAGGGCAAGAAATTCTATTATGATTGGCTCCTACTGCTGATAGCCCTAATTGGATGGAATACCCCAGAGGAAACACAGTTTCCTGATATAGAGCCGCAAATGTGCGAAGTTGTGTGGTGCGCCACAGTATGGAATTCCTCCATCCTCGCATGCATTATGGAAAATAAGATATTTTGGGTCTTGTTCGATGCTTCTATCTTTCAGGAAATCCAATCAAATCCAATGCTCTCTCCAACTTTTTACGAGCAGTACAAGTTGGTTGCAGATTTTAAGGCCACCTTCCACAACATTCACATCTGCGTGAAGGGCACAGTTGAAGGAGTTTGGTACGAATTTCCATATCTAGTCATTGAGGACGACTTGCTGCACGTCACTACAGAGTGGCCGCCATATTGGTTGGAGCCGCGCACTATGGAAGGTGCATTGACATCTATTCCGAAGACGCCTACCAAGCCTCGTACTAGTACGCAAACTATTGAAAATACCATAGGAAAAGAGGCCACGCCGACTACAACTAGTGAAACGATTGATCTAGAAACAAACACTGCACCTGAGAAGAATGGTGTCGTGCCTAAAGAGACAAAGGAGTAGGTGGAAGTTCCAAATTCCAAGGGCACAAAGCGCGGTTCTAAGGCCGCAGGAGGATCCAGGAAGAAGCGAAAGGGCTCTAAGGCCACTAGCGAAGAGCTGACAATAACCAAAGATGATTTCAACGAAATAGCCAACACGGTCATGAAATCAACAAAATATATGTGGATAGACATAGAAGCGCAGTACAAGGCTGCACTCGATGCGATATAGGTTGGTATTCAAGAGCTCAAAGTTCAAGTGAGCCTGATTCAGGTGAGCGTTGCACAAGCGAGCCAGATGCAAGCGAACGTGCATGCAACCAACGCACAATAGCTTAATACAATACTACCTGCAATCGAGGATAGTCATCTTATTCAAATCCCTGAACCGACCATCCATGTAGAATCCGCCAACCGGCGCACGCAACTACAAGGTTGCGGTGATATAAATGTTAAATTATATCTGATCCACAACATGATTATGGATGAGCTCTAGTTCCGCAAAGCCTGTGGCCACACCATTGCAGTAGAGTCACAACAACATGCTGTCGAATCTCACTAGAAACAACAAACCGTGGAGGCTTAGAGCACTGCACTAGAAGACTGTTGAACCCTTAGTTAAACTGAGAGGGGGGGGGGGGGGGTGAATCAGTTTAAAACATACATGGACTTTTAAAACTTTTCATTAAACTTTATTAACACCTTCATTTCATGATAAACTTAATATGTGGGCAATCTTAATTTGTGAGCAGCGAGTATTAAGCAGATTAGATAATGTAACATCAGTCTTAATATATGAGTAGCAAGTATTAAGCAGATTAGATATACCATATCAACACATAGACATCATGCACATAGACAACAAATATAAGTGGAAGCCCATAAGGGAGAAAACCACATCTTATTATTGTTGTGATGCAAAGGCAAGCTCCAACTCCCTCTCACCACTGACTTTCTGTAGGATCCAACCTACAGGAGGCTCCTACCTCAATTCTGCAAGATACAACTTGCAAGGAAGCTCCAACTCCCATCTATTTTCTACATACTCCAACCTACATGAGGCTCCTACCTCAGCCAGCTAAAACTGACTTCTATAGGGCTACAACCTGATATGGAAGCACCAACTTCCTCTATTTTCTGTAGGCTACAACCTACAGGAGGCTCCTACCTCAGTCAGCTACAACTGACATCTATCAAGCTACAACTTAATAGGGAAGCTCCAAATTCCTCACTCTTTCATAAAAACACTTGCTGAATTACCTGGATATCAGCTTTGTTCTGTACCATCTTCACTGTTGTGTACCAGCCTTCATATCTGCCCTGCATCATCTCTGCATTTTCTCAGATTCTCTATTAGCTCCTCCTTCTTCTTTGCCTCACTGCTTCATTTCTGCATTCTCTAACCTCACTGCTTCATTTCTGCATTCTCTAACCTCACTGCTTCATTTCTACATTCTCTAACCTCACTGCTTCATTTATGCATTCTCTAACCTCCGTATGCATATCAATGTGATATCATTTATAGATTTCACCTCATGACTGTTTGCATTCCACAGGGAATTCGAAGAGAACAGTCATGACTCTTTGACTTCTGCCTTTGCTTTTATTTATCCAGCATATTCAGAAAAATATTACAATATGTATACATTTCAAAATTACAGTGGGATATTTCTTTGCCTCCAGAGACTTTCCTTTGCATCACAAACAATATAAAAATATAAAAATTAATTTTGAATCATTTACATTCACATTTACAATTACATAACTCAATTTCACTCAGCCCTTTTTCGGCCCTTGGCTTGCTGTGCGTTTGTCTTTTCTGCTGCTGTCATTGTAACAGTTTTGCATACCTCTGTTTTCCATGCATGTAAAATGCATTTCCCAAATTATTTTCTAACTCTGGCAGCTTTATCAAAATTCACGCTATTTTAAATTGCAATGGCTCTTCATATGGTTCAACATCCCTCGACGCATATACAATGCTTCTTCTATAAAATCCAAATAACTCTCAGTATATAACAATAGACCTTTTTATCACGGTAAATAGCTTTCAGGCCCACTTGCCGAACTCTATCTATCTCTCGATGCGATGAGCCTCCTCCAATAATTTCCGATTGCAATTACACCCTTTGCGATTGTTCTGATGCAATTAATTGCAATCGCAAACTTCAATAACATGTTCCACTGTTATGCCTTCACGCCGATGCGATGGTCCCACACTGCATAGATATATGTATATATATTATTTCATATATACTTTCTGCTTTACTTTTTATTCATTCTTCAGCTTTGGTTTAAAATCTCGGTGCAGTCATATATTAACCTTTTTCTTTTACATGGAGCCCACACTACAAAGACACTCCGCCTTATTTGACTTTCCAATCGCAATCGCAACATTCAGAGATCCTCTTGTGCCTTTGGTCATTTGATTTCCGCCGATGCGATTAGCGAAGGTCCCACCAGGCAATATTTCGGCATTTCAATGTTATACATTATATTTATCTTTTACCCATCGAAGCGCTTTAACAAAGGAAAATCGTATATGTTCGTATGTGAATCTTTGCCGATGCGATGAGAAATCTCTGATGCGATAACTCCGATGTGATGAACCGCCCGCGATGATCGCCGATTGGACAGTTGCGATTAAATCGCACCATCGTAATTGCAACGTTCAAATTGTTGTTCCTTTTCTCTTCCATTCTGCCGATGCGATGTGAGATCACCGATGCGATGAGATCTCCACCGTCAATCTTCTATCTCCGATAAGATCTCCGCCATCGATCTTCAACACTTCCGCCATAAGCCTTGACATTAAGACTCCGCTTTTTTTATTTAAGATAGCGTTAACATTGGCAATACATTGCTTTAATGAAACTCTTTTGTACCCATGAGACAACCTTCAGAACATTATAATAAACACTTGCTCTATAGGACCCATGTACTCATATCATCGCATCGCATCTTCATTACTCTGCCTCTCTGCTTCTTTCGCCGATTGCGATATGCGATCGCATCGCAAATACAAACATCGCATCGCATTGCATCGCATCTTCATTACATCGCATCGCATCGCATATTCCTTTCATTGCCTCTGATTCTATTCGCTGCCTCTATTCCTTGTCTGCCTTGCTGCCTTTGCTGCCTCTGTTTCTTGTATAATGCTGCTCCTTTATGCCTCTCTTTTGCTATCTCTACTGCCTCTACTTCATATGTTTCCTTTGATGTCTTTGTTGCCTGGGCTGCCTCTTTCCTGTCTCCTTTGCCTATTTGTTGCCTTTCTTACTTTGCTTCTCTCTTTACTGCCTCTACTACCTCTCTGCTTCTTTGATGCCTCTACTTCTTGTCTTCTACCTTGCCTTATTGCTGGTTCAGGTGCTACTCCTTTGTGCTCCTTTGCCATCTTTTTTGCCTCTGCCTTGCTTGTTGTTGTTCCTTTCTTTTCCTTTGCCATCAATGACAATATTTCCAATAGTCTCCCCCTTTGGCATTGATGGCAACACATCTACCACTACTCTAATGCTTCCTCCAAGACTTCCTCTTCCTATCTTCTTTTGCTTGCTTTTCCTCCCCCTTTGACATCAATGGCAAAGGGTTGCACATCTCTCAGTGTAGATTCTATCATTGCATTTCCTTTCTCTGAGTTGTGTTTAGGCCTCCTTCTTTTGACTTTTTATACCTTGCTGCTCCAGACTGGTGTACAAGAGTTGTTGAGAGAACACTTTTGAGAATTATTGTACTTGTATATACACAGAAGTTGATACCATCCCGAAGCACAGACTCCTTGCACTTGTAAAGAGTGTGGGTGATGATAGAGCAACCATATATACTTAGCCTTATATAATCAGAGATACATCATTGGACTAACACTAAAATACTGAGAATGCTTCAAATATACTTCAGTCTCTAGTATGATCTTCATCAGAAATACATATCTGTCGAGGAAGATTGTAGATGGAATATGTCTTCTTCTGCAATACACATATGCAATACAACATCTGCTCAATTATGATGATGCCAATATATCTTTTATAGCTGTGGTTCACCTGTACTTCCTGTTGTTGGTGATATGTGCTAGACTGCTGACAAGGATATTACACTCAATAACTGAAAGGTCCTTGTTACTGATGTGATCAATGAATCAACCAGAATTTGATCTAAGAAATCAAATGACTTTACTACTTGTACAATGTACTTTCAAAACAAACCCTTGAGGTTTGATACATTCAATGTATTGGTGAGACTCACTTATCAACCATGCAATTTTATTTATGACAAAAGGGGGTATGTATGTCAATGATCAATCTCTCTTTAAAGATTAATTAGTCCTTCATACTTCAGATTTTTTACCTGTTCTATCATGATGATCTTCCACAAAAACATATTCAAGATGTTTAATTTAAATCTCAACAAGCAGACTTCACACGGTGTTATGAATGATCTCAAGAGAGGGGCCTTGAAGATATATATGTACTGACTTCAGGAAGGCATGCAATTATATATAGAAAAATATACTGCTTCAATGCTCAATATACTGCTTCAAGTGTAAACAAGATAATGATTCTTTTGCCCTTTCATTGACCCTTTTATGCTTTAATAACGCAGATAACATTGGGATACTACCTTGATGTACTCTTGCCATAATCCTTTGATCCTGAGGACTTGTACCATACTGCTGCTCCACTGATAACACTTGGTATTCTGTTGATAAGCATGATGCTTGTACCTAAATACCAATTGATATTATGTTGATAAACCATGCAGAGATTTCACTTCAACTTGCACATGAACCCATCATTAATACAACCTTCATAGTTTCTACTATTGAGCTCTCCATTGTTTTCAACAACAATCATCAATATACTGAATCTGATCTTGGCATCATTAACCTTTTGCTTATTTTTTCATTCTGGTTTAAAATAATTTCACTGCATTTTCCTTTCTAGGATTGCTCCAAAATCATTGTTGCTTTATATACAATTCAACTGTTCTAACATAAAGATCTTTGGGAAGACATCTTCAATTTCTATACTAGGAATCTTCATGGGCATATCACTTAGAGATTTATCATTCACTTAACTGCATTCCTCCAAGGGGACTTTTCATAGATGAATGATGTAATTACATAATGTTGATAGGCACTTCTCTTACTCATCCTTCTTAATGTGATTCATTGTTAATTCTAGCCGTATGATGCACAATGTGATCATCACTCAATGTGTTGATGTCTTCTTAGCTTACATGTTCATGGTTGATGTTCTCTCTACTACCATGGCTTCTTGTTGCCTTTTCTTCTTCCATCAATCTGTCAGCTATTGAATGCTTCAGATAATCTTCTTCCTCTGTAGTTCTCTGTTAGAGAAATTGTCCTTTCCCTTCCTGATCTTATAGCTGTTCTCATTCCAAGGAGCTCTTCTTAGACTACTTTTGTGGGGACTATTTATGAACTGCTCTCCCCCTAGGATGTTGCTTCATATCTATCACTGGTTGGATATTTGTGTTGCTTCCTAGAGCAGCTCCCCCTGAGACTATGATGTATTCATTTTTTTATTGAGGTAACATGCTCCTCCTTTCTCTTTTCCTTCCATACTTTATTGGGGTTCTTCATAATGTCTGCACTTCTTTTAGATTCATAGATTTGTTTGATTTGATTAGATTCCATCATCTATCTAGAGTTATTTAAAGTATATGGCAGTTTATAGTCCTTTGCTTTGTGACCAAGCTTGAGGCATACATAACATCTTATTTTATCAAAGTACATTTGAGCTGATGTATAATATTTTATGCTCCCTTTTGAACATAATTTACATTTAACAAGTTTATGTCCAAAATTATTGCATGCATAACAATAGCCATGGAAATGATTTGTGTACCTGGGGAAAGATTGTCTTTTCCATTTGCTTGCTTGAGGGGTTCTTCTCATTTTCTGCATCCTTTGCTGGTTGGACTGGATTTGCTTTGTCTTACAATATGCTGCAATATGTCCAGGTTTGTGGCAGGAAAAACAAGTGATACTTCTCATAGGAGGAAAGAACTTTCTTTGACATCTTCCAATTTTGTTCAATTCATCCTCAGGAGCGTATGAGCCTTTAGCAATTGATTGTTTCATCCTCTCATTATCTGTCCTTCCATGTTGTTGCTTGTTTCTGTTTATTTCTTCACAAATCCTGCTCTTGCTGGCTTCTACTTATGTAGGAATCTTCTGAGCTGCTTCATTATCCTTTATAGCTTTTACACAGATGATATTCCTGTGATCTTCTACCTTGGACTTACTGGTTTCTCCGCCATAGCCTATCCCAGTATTTATGAGAGGAGACCTTTGAGCATTTAGAATTTTGTCCAACTGTTCAGAGCTTTTCATTTGTGGAGTACTCATTAATAATTCTCTTTGGGCTTTTTCTAATTTTTTTCTTAGGCACACTACTTCTTCTTCCAATTTCTCACATTCCAGACTTTTCTCTCTCATTTGTTGCAGCAGAGTGTCTTCTACTTTCCTTGCTTCTTCAAGTTGTGTCTTCAGGCCAACAATCTCTTTCTTATCTTCATATTCTTTCTCATCACATATTTGCACCAATGTCTTCAGGTCTTTGTTTTCATTCTTCAATCTTTATATTTCAGTCAAGGCTGTGTCAAGTTTGGCTTTTTTCTCAAGTTTAATTTCTCCATGGTTCTTACTTTCATTCACACTAGCAGGTACCTCATTTGATTGAACATTTTCCTTTTGACATGAATTTTTCTTCTTCTTAATTCTCTTCTCCTTCTTGACAATGCAGTCCTCAGTGTCTACTCCATGCATGAAATGCAATCTGTCCCAGATTTCTTTTGCATAGGTTAGATCCATTATTAAATCAAGATACTTGTTATGAAGACTGTTATATATCACACAATTTGCCTTGGCATTCTGCTGTTGTTCTTGCAAAGAGGGAGAGTCTGTGCAGTAACCATCACATACAAGTTTCCATACCTAAGGTTCATAAGCCAATAATTCTGTTTTAACCTTATCTCTCCATTCAGGAAAGTTTGTTGTATTTAGCACAGGTACATTTTGATAGTCCATGACTCAACCAGATCTCCTTCAAGCTATTAGGCTTACACCAAAGGAACCCGCTCTGATACCAATTGTTGAACCCTTAGTTAAACTAAGAGGGGGGGTGAATCAGTTTAACACATACATGGACTTTTAAAACTTTTTATTAAACTTTATTAACACCTTCATTTCATCATCAACTTAATATGTGGGCAATCTTAATTTGTGAGCAGCGAGTATTAAGCAAATTAGATAACGTAACAACAGTCTTAATATGTGAGCAACAAGTATTAAGCAGATTATATATACCATATCAACACATAGACATCATGCACATAGACATCAGATATAAGTGGAAACCCGTAAGGGAGAAAACCACATCTTATTATTGTTGTGATGCAAAGGCAAGCTCCAACTCCCTCTCACCACTGATTTTCTGTAGGCTCCTACCTCAATTCTGCAAGCTACAACTTGCAAGGAAGCTCCAACTCCCATCTATTTTCTGCAGGCTCCAACCTACAAGAAGCTCCTACCTCAGCCAACTACAACTGACTTCTATCAAGCTACAACTTGATATCGAAGCACCAACTTCCTCTATTTTCTGCAGGCTACAACCTACAGGAGGCTCCTACCTCAGTCAGCTAAAATTGACATCTATCAAGCTACAACTTGATAGGGAAGCTCCAACTTCCTCACTCTTTCATAAAAACACTTGCTGATTTACCTGGATATCAGCTCTGTTCGGTACCATCTTCACTGCTATGCACCAGCCTTCATATCTGCCCTGCATCATCTCTACATTTTCTCAGATTCTCTATCAACTCCTCCTTCTTCTCTGCCTCACTGCTTCATTTTTGCATTCTCTAACCTCACTGCTTCATTTCTGCATTCTCTAACCTCACTGCTTCATTTCTGCATTCTCTAACCTCCGTATGCATATCAATGTGATATCATTTATAGAGTTCACCTCATGACTGTTTGCATTCCACAGGGAATTTGAAGAGAACAGTCATGACTCTTTGACTTCTGCCTTCGCTTTTCTTTATCCAGCATATTCAGAAAAATATTACAATATGTATACATTTCAAAATTACAGTGGGATATTTCATTGCCTCCGGAGACTTGCCTTTGCATCACAAACAATATAAAAAATATAAAAAATAATTTTGAATCATTTACATTCACATTTACAGTTACATAACTCAATTTCACTCAGCCCTTTTTCGGCCCTTGGCTTGCTGTGCGTTTGTATTTTCTGCTGCTGTCACTGTAACAGTTCTACATACCTCTATTTTCCATGCATGTAAAATGCATTTCCCAAATTATGTTCTAACTCTGGCAGCTTTATCAAAATTCACACTATTTTAAATTGCAGTAGCTCTTCATATGGTTCAACATCCCTGGGCGCATATACAATGCTTCTTCTATAAAATCCAAATAACTCTCAGTATATAACAATAGACCTTTTTATCACAGTAAATAGCTTTCAGGCCCACTTTCCGAACTCTATCTATCTCCCGATGCGATGAGCCTCCTCCGATGATTTCCGATTGCGATTACACCCTTTGCGATTGTTCCGATGCGATTAATTGCAATCGCAAACTTCAATAACATGTTCCATTGTTCTGCCTTCATGCCGATGCGATGGCCCCACACTACATAGATATATGTATATATATTGTTTCATATATACTTTCCGCTTTACTTTTTATTCATTCTTCAACTTTGGTTTAAAATCTCGGTGCAGTCATATATTAACCTTTTTATTTTACATGGAGCCCACACTACAAAGACACTTCGCCTTATTTGACTTTCCAATCACAATCACAACATTCAGAGATCCTCTTGTGCCTTTGGTCATTTGATTTCCGCCGATGCAATTAGCGAAGGTCCCACCAGGCAATATTTCGACATTTCAATGTTATACATTATATTTCTCTTTTACCCATCTAAGCGCTTTAACAAAGGAAAATCTTATATGTTCGTATGTGAATCTTCGCCGATGCGATGAACCGCCTGCGATGATCGCTGATTGGACGGTTGCGATTAAATCGCACCATCGTAATTGCAATGTTCAAATTGGCATTCCTTTGCTCTTCCATTCCGCCGATGCGATGTGAGATCGCCGATGCGATGAGATCTCCACCGTTGATCTTCTATCTCCGATAAGATCTCCGCCGTCAATCTTCAACACTTCCACTTTAGGCCTTGACATTAAGACTCCGCTTTTTTTATTTAAGATAGCGTTAACATTGGCAATACATTGCTTTAATGAAACTCTTTTGTACCCATGAGACAACCTTCGAAACATTATAATAAACACTTGCTCTGTAGGACCCATGTACTCATATCATCACATCACATCTTCATTACTCTGCCTCTCTGCTTCTTTCGCCGATTGCGATATGTGATCGCATCGCAAATACAAACATTGCATCACATTGCATCGCGTCTTCATTACATCGCATCGCATCGCATCTTCCTTTCGCTGACTCTGATTCTATTTGCTGCCTTTATCCGATGCCTCTGTTCCTTGTCTGCCTTGCTGCCTTTGCTGCCTCTGTTTCTTTTATAATGCTGCTCCTTTCTGCCTCTCTTTTGCTATCTCTACTACCTTTGCTTCATATGTTTCCTCTAATGTCTCTGCTGCCTGGGCTGCCTCTTATTTGTCTCCTTTGCCTATTTGTTGCCTTTCTTACTTTACTTCTCTATTTGCTGCCTCTGCTACCTCTCTGCTTCTTTGCTTCCTTTGCTTCTTGTCTTCTACCTTGCCTTATTGCTGGTTCAGGTGCTACTCCTTTGTGCTCCTTTTCCATCTTTGTTGCCTCTGCCTTGCTTGCTGTTGTTCCTTTCTTTTCCTTTGCCATCAATGAAAATATTTCCAACAAAGACAAGATCAATCAAGTATGCAATGACGTGCCAACAGTCCCCGCCACAACTACCCCAACAGAGAAGTTAGAAGGGATAGACACTCCATTAAAGGCCTTGTGCACTGAAGTTCAAACTGTGCGGGCTAAATTTGAACACCAGATTGTTGACTTACAGTTAAAGTTGTAGCCAGAGACCCTGCCGGAAGTTAGAGTGAAGAGGGTTGTCAAAGTAAAACAGGCTACAGATAGCATTGCTGCCGCAGTCACACAGTGTGGTCAGCTCTTAGATGAGGCCATGGGTGTCTTGACTTTGGTTCAGAATGACCCTATGGTACAACATCTATGCCATGAGTTTCACGTCAAGGAGCAATAGTTTGTGGATATCAGGATGGCGACGCCCACCCTTGTGATTGCACAACGCCTCGCCCTCCTATAGGAGGGTCAGGTGATCCAGACCGATATCGAGGACCTGCGCTGACGAGAACAGTTACTCGAGAAAAGGATGCAACCATGGGCCAAGGAGGCTCTACAACCGTCATAAACATTGGATGGTATGTCGAAGACCCTTCAGTAGACACATAGAAGCATTTTGGCTACTAAAGGGCCAACTACAGAAAAACTGGTCATTGAAGCGCAGGGATATTTTGTGGAGAGTCTTGAGGTGGTGTTGCCACTGAAAAAAATTGTCGCTGCGCTCCATGAAAAGATGAAAGGGTCGACCCCACAGTGACTCAGGATGAGTCACAGGTTTGTGTTGGGGGCCTGTTGGAGCGGGGTCCCCTGGGTACATTTTTGAGTAACTTTCTGTATGTAATTTTGTATATGCGCACTGCGTGGAAAGATCAAGGGGCTTTGGGCTGGGTCAAAGTCCCTCTTTTATGTAAATGGGTTGTAAGGGTAAACTGTGGGCCTCAAACCATGGTTTGAGACCATAGTATCTGCGTGTTAAGATTGGTACAAATATAGGCAGATCGAGTCTATTAAAGTAAGTAATCTCATGCTTATGTTGATGAACATTTTGTAAGGATCTTAGTCTAAGTTTGGGTTTTTGGGTAGAAAGGCTCTTACTGGCTGTGTGCACGAAGACCTAGTCCTGGCTGTGTGCGGACTCTGGTGGCTATGTGCGCGAAAGGGTAATTGTAAGGGGAAAGTTTGTTATACTGAATTGTTTTGATCTAATACAAAGACTGGTTATGGCGAAGCACTGTGTTATCTGTTTACTGTTATTACTTTGAGATTGCTTTACTTCTGTTATATCTGCACAAATATATATGTTCTTTATGCATGAATATATGTTGATGGTTGAATACATGAATAAATATCCTTAAGTTATTACGCATTGCGAAGATCTGGTTTTGTTATTATATATCTGCGACGAAATTGATCTGCGATTCATCTACATATGCATTATCTGTGTCTGTGACAAGCCGATCTGATAAATATTGTTTTGTATTTGTGCGCATTAGTTCCCAATCTGTGATGAGTTATGTTAGAAACCTGTTTAGGGCTACCACATTAATTTCTTCCTTAGGGCGCTAAAACCTGGTTCCAACACCCCCCCCCCCCCCCTACTGCTTCGAGTGAGACTTTGATCTACGCAAGCAGGTCATTACCGAAAGGGCCAGTAGTTGGAGGGTTTGTTGGTTGCGTAATAAACTCTGAACCTGGGTTAGGACCCATCAAGCCAACAAGGAGTATATCCTACTACTATTTCAAAAATTTCTTTGTCCAATAATTAATAGTATTTCCACCCCTTCTTCTGCTTGGGAATCAATCAACTAGAGTCGAGTCCTCCATTTCTAGAATCTCATCAATTTTATTTTATTGTCTAGGTAGAGATTTATTATTTATCACTTCTTTTCAATACACTTGCAACACTCCCTAGACATCATCTCACCTCCTTCAGGTCTCAAACCTTTCAATTTTTAATACCATAAAACCTTTGCTTTAGTGGATGGTATCTTGTTCATTATGTCATAATCTAACATAGATCTAATGAAAGTTGGGCCATAAAAAAACCATCATTTCCATCATTATCATGAACAAAAGAGATAAATTTTCCCAATGCTAGATTCAATGGCATATTGTTAGAATATTTTACTACACAAGGAGTTTTCCCATGAGTCAATGATAAATCCTCATATTGTTCCATGCATAGGAATTAATATCCATAATCCAACAATTTTTCCAAGGAGTTCTTTTTTTGTTAAGACCCCTTCCTTGCATTGATTCCCAACCAATTGTAGTACATCCTTGGCTAATGACTCATCACATGGTATATCGTTGTCATTTTTCAACCACCAAAATGTGCTTTCACCAAATCACTAAGGATTCCCATAGTCTCCTTCTCTAACCAGTTTGCTTTTGTTTGGATTAATAGAGGTTGACACGTGCCAACGAGGACATATCACTAGATTAGACTATAACAACTTCCCCTCTAATGGATCCTCCAAAAAAAACCACCATTTCCTCCTCCATTTTCACTTGGAATCACCAAATCCTCTCACTACAAATACCCCCCTCCTTTTGCTCAATATTTCTGACATAACTATAGGTAATATTTTAATTTATTCCCGTTATTCATATCACTCATAGAAATAGGAAATCATGCCAATATGGATTCATCCAATTTAATTTAAATGATAAATAAATAGATATTTATTTAGGAGTTATATGCAACTAAGTTAAACTCTATGATTTTTAGTATGAATGTATTTAAAGGAAAAAAATGAAAATAAAAGTCCATTGCTTAATGGCACCGAGTAAAAATAAATTACTAATTTGTTTTTGTAATATTACAAAAATATTTATTGCACCCTAAGAACATAAACACATTTTATAATTTAATAAGGATGAAATATGTCACATAATGTTATGTTAATAAACTAAAATGAAATTGTTCTGGTAATATAACAAAAAAAACATTTATTGCACACTCAGAACATAAATGCATTTTATAATTCAATAGGATGAAATGTCACATAATGTTAGTAATATGAAATCAAATATAATTGTAAAATATAAAAATGAAAAAACAAAAGCAAATCACAATAATAAATATTATAAATTTTTCTATCTCTCTTTCTTTATTATATATATGAAGTGTTGAGAGAGATACAATTTATGGAATTGCAAGTATTTTTAAGTGTAAAAGTTTGAGAAAATGTTTGCATTTATATATATTTGATTTTTCTCAATATTTGATTTATTCATTCCTAAGATGGTTATAGACACAAAATACTCATGTTGTATTTATTTTTATTCACACATTTGTTTATTACGCAAGAGGCGTTTTCTTTGCGGGCTTGGGGTGAGCAAACAGTATTCACCCCAGCCAATAAAAAACATTCGTTGTAGCCCTTCTAGCTAATTAAAATCTGAGACATGTTGGCTGCTCCTTCAACGCGATTTCACCTCACCTCGGGTTGGCTACTCTTTCAATGCGATTTCACCTCCGTGTTTTAGGGTATCGAACTCACTATTAAGTCAAACGGCTTGATTTTACACTGGACTGATCTCCAACCACAACTATGGTGGGGACCTGGATGCCTTCCTTTTAAAGATCCATATTACTCAACTTGCCCACTACATCTAGCAGAGGGCGAACTTCCTGGTTGTATGACTCATAATTGCAGCTTGAGGCCTGCTGCATAATGGATTCCCACTTGTTGTTTGAGAAGAAGTCGTGGCTGGAGGCCATTGAAGACACCGAAAAGAACCGAGATAAAAATCATATGAACAATGTGGGAAATTTCGATGGTAATCAATAATTGATGTCTTGCGGTTGTCACAGAACAGATGCTCATTTGCATTAAGTTTGGTTTTAGGAATCTTTGGCTTTATTGTTGGTTCACCTTGAATCTTGGCCTCCACCTCTTGCTCTAAGTACTCATCCCTGTGGATCTGCTTGAGCAAAGGAAGAGCCATAGACATAAAGTAATAAAGGTACAAAATCTTCTCAGTGTTGTCTGTTTCCTACAACTTGACCTTCGCCTGTCCATTCCCACGCAAACATGCCTTGCAACTGCAATTCCCACGACAAATTGGGCAAGCCTTTTCAATATCTTCTTCTGAATATTCGGGGTACCAGTTAGCAATACATGAGAAGCAGTAATGCTTTCCTTTTCATTTTGAACAACAGACTAACTTCACTTTGTCATTCTTCTAACATTGATGACATATTGCACTTTCTGCCTCACCCAAGGTACCAGTCCTCTTACTAGAGGAATCCAAAAGAGGCTTGTCTATCAATTTTTTAGTAGTTTTGGTTTTAGCTAAAGGTGTGTGGGATTGATACCATGGAAAATCGGTCTCTCTTTCAATTCCACGGTTTCTTAAGATATCCACCTCGGCTTTTTCACTAATGATCAGTTGGGAGTGGCAAATAGATGTGCCTGAATGATACATAAGCTACCTTTTTGGAACTTTGTCTTTTGGTTTCTTATTCATTGAGATGCTAGAGAACTCTCTCCCAGCAGTGGCAGTGATATGTGGCTTTTCAACTTCATTCCACTTGTTTTCAAACACTGGCTCGCTGCTTTCCTCCTTTTTCCTCATTTCTTCTCACTCACACGCTTGGCAGAATTTGCAGCCCTATTTTTTTCTTGAATATAATGCTTTTCACAAACAACCTTGTCTAGCATAGACCTTGCACTGCATCTCCACGACTTCCCATCTGATCTCTTGCAGTGGAGTTCCTCTAGAACCACCCCATTTTATTCCTTTTCCATATTTCCAGAAGCTGTTGGGAAAATTGAAACAGGCAGCCTGCAAAACAATTCAATTGCCACATCGCTAACAAATCAACAGCAAGCCAAGATAACAAATAGTGAACACCTCCCCATGTGACAAGAATAAATGGAATAGTTTTTCAGGTCTTTATTGTTATCTCATAAATGAGACTTATATGAATATACCACCAAAACTTTCAAGTCAAATCAATCTAGTTTTCACCCTTGGCAGAGGACAAGAGACCCACAAACTTCCCTTTAAATTGCCCTCACAGAAATCTCTCACAATTAACTTCAACAAAGGTTGCTTGAATGGAAAATATTACACATGGAACCAATGAAAAGGATCAAAACCTACTCTCCTTTCGAGCGCCTATGGTGAGCCCTGACCTTTCTCAATCGCTTGACACAATCCCCACCATTTGGTTGAATATAAACTAGGCAACCAGCTAGGTAACGCAACTTCAACAACAACGATGAACATCATGAACCCCGTCGAGGATTAAAGGGTAAACCGCAGACCCCGTCCGGTTTCCATAAGGAATACAATTTTCACGGCGAGCATAGATTTTATGATCCACAAATAAATATTTTTTTGCTTCTCATTATTTTTGTTTCTCTTTATAGTCACTGCATTGTTTGGTGGTGGTTTTGGGTGGCGTTGACGGGAAACCTTATGGAAGAAAGCAGTGCTTGTGTTTGTGTCTGTGTTTGATAGATGTCAAGAGAGAGATTCCACAATGTTTTCCCCCACATGTAGGGACTTCATGGCAGTGACGCCTAAACCTCCGCTCACTTATGGAATCGGACGGCCGATGTCCCTCCTCGCAGGTCCTGGACTCGCTAAGATTTCACCAACCCCATCTCGTCGTAAGTTGAATAAGCAACGTGCATGTTCAACGTATAAAACTAACCGGTTTTAGTTATTGTAGGTTCCCGACTGACTGTGACTATTGTTATGCCCATTTATGCATTCTTTTATGAAATGGAATTTTAATGTCGAATGTCGACAAGAGTAAAAATAGTCTATGAGTTCCTTGTTTTTTGCATTTACGCTACCCGGATTCTGGACTATCAAATTAGGGAGTTGTCTTTAGTGCAACTTTTTGAAGTTTCAGGTGCCGGAATCTGGTGAAATTTTTTGAGGTAAAATCTTGGTTTTTGTTATTCAATCTGGTTTTTTGACTCTATATATGGATTCAGCATCCTCAAAAACCTCTAGGGCACTTCGATTATGCAAAGTTAGCAATCAAACTTATCTTTTCAATAAATTCCTGCCAGAATTTAAAGAAATTACATCGTAAAAAGTCACCGTAAAAGCCTTCAAAAATTCGCACTAAAGACTACTCGTCAAATTAGGGGTGGATTGCTTTTACGTGTGAACTATTAATTGGAGGATTGCTGAATTTGAAGTAAAGATTCCCTAGAACATGGGAGTGCGTTTTGGAGGGCAGGTCTCTCAAGTGGGTGTTTTTATTATTTGACATGACTGCTTTCCCTTTCACATGGTTCATCTTCTATCCAATGAAGTAAGTTATTACTTTCATAATAGTTTTCCTTCGGGGTAATGAAGTATATGGTACATCTCTCATATCAATCTTTCTTGATATCACATAAGTTCGTTGAGTTGCAAGAACATCCTGCACGGCTCGGTACTTGAAATACTTTATTTTTAAATGGACACCATTGGACTCCCATGTCAAGAAAGGCCATAATTTCTCATTCAAAACTAAATTGAGCGTGTTTTTAACAATTATATTTAGGTAGAAATATTGATATCTTTTAACATATCATTAAGGAATATCCGTGAAGCCCTCATAGAACAAAGTGTCTTATCCGTTCTGATAGCTGACTTCCTGACTCCTTGTCCAAACAAACTAGTAGTGGCACTGGGAGTGGAGCTATTTGTTGTGATTGATGAAACCTTCAGGGATATGTTTGTTGCACCTGGTGTTGCGAATCTTCTTAGGAATGAACACCAAGTCACTCATAAGCATCTAAAGATTTTGCAATCTTGCTTGAATGAATTTTGGAAGATTCCTAATGCACTTTGAGTTGGATCGGTATGTCAAATCTGTCACTATTCATATCACATCCAATGGTCGTGGCTAACTTTGTTAACTTCTTTGCATGACATGAGCCTTATCCTGTGGTTCGGTCAACAAGGCATGGGTTTACTTGTTTGAACAAAATTTTGATTGCCAAAGAATCAAATGACTGATGTTGAAAATATCAAACATATCATTGGGGTTCACCAGATTCCAAGCCGCAAATCCTATTCCTCCCCTCACAACACATCACTCAAATTCCAATGTTGGGAATTTTTTCTAACCCTTCTCGATCGCCATTGGGGGAACTCAAAGATTTTGCACACTAGTTACAACTTTTTTTTTTTTCACTTGAAAATTCACAACAATTCAATTAAAATTAGCCTCACCTGGATTGTATTTCACTGTCCATATATTTTGCTTGATTATTTCATTCCACAATCTCCCTACTTCTCCTACCAGCGTTCCTTTGCACCCCTTTGTGCAATTGCTAGTATATATTTTCCATGAAAGCCTCAAAAAATCCCTTCTTCTTTCTTGGAATATTTGGATGGATGACAACATAACCACTAGTAACAATATTGGATAGTAAATTAACTAATGGGGCTTAATTGGATTTGACCTTGTGTCTTATGGCCTCCTTATCAACAACATGCCTTGAGCGAAAGTTTCAAATAATTAGCCAACTATTGGGGGTACATTGTTATTCACAAATAAACACAAACACACACACATTATGGAATGCATATATTTCTAAACCCGCCAGGCACTTTCCCTCATTCTGAGGATGGTATCTAGGGTAAATCAATTTTGTTAGGAGCTTGAGGCTTTGCCAACATAGGGCTTAAAGCCATTACACCAATATACTCATTAAGAGCTCAACTTGTCAATTGTGGGAATTGAACCTAAGTAGGGAGGATGACCAACATTCCTCCCAACCCATTAAGCTAGACCCGATTGACACATACACACATTTCAATAGGTGGTTTAGTGTCATGATCTAATCTCTGACATCATTGCGACATGTTCACTTGCAAAAATATATACTTATTTACAATCAAGAAGCTCTTATAACAAACAATGTTACTTCAATGAGATTGTCATGACATCTAATTTAAACTTATAACCTCCCAAAACTTGAAAAACACTAATCAATTATCCCACATACTCTCTCTATATATTTTATTTATTTCAATCATTATATGTAAACTATATCATCATTACATATATTTTTAAATAGTGGGGAAACCTATCATTATTCAATTGTCAAACTAACAGTGAGGACAATCATCATTGGCTGTTATCCCCAAATGTAGGCTGACTCATCACTGTTATTCAAGGAAAACCATGTCACCTCTAATTACCCGTTAATGGTCCATAAGAAAGCAAAATTTCACTCTTGCCAAAAATCTCTCGACCTTAGACAATTAAAGTTCACAACCAAACAAAAAACAATTTTAAAACATACACCAAACCCAATCATCATTATATTACAAATTTTTAATTATAAATTGTATTTTTTTTAACCATCCTATTTAAAAATTAAACTATAATAATAAAAACCATCGTAAAAATAAACCATTAAAGTTAAGTTACCCGTTTCCTTTCTTTTTAAACCCACCCGTTTCCTTTCTTTTTAAACCCTTTTTTTTGTATCCCCGGGGCTTCATAGATCCGAATCCCGGCATTAAAATGAATCCACTAAACTCGTACTTGAGCTCCATTTTCTTTGGATCACTTCTCATGAAGCCTCACGTGACTCGACTCGTAAGACGAACAGCATAACGCCGTTCCAAAGGGCGAAAGGAGTATTTAGTGCTAAAGTCTGCTTGTTTAATTCGTGTGAACCTAGAGACGCAGAGGAAATGGCTTCGTCCAAGGTACTTCTGCTCATCGTTTCGATATTCCTTGCAATCGTTTCCAATTCATTGGCCTTCCGCTCGGACGAGCTCCAAGATGACGAAGAATGGGGACTTTTCGGCGGCAGATCGCCCGAATCAGACTTTGCTCGGCCCCCAAAATTCCCGAGAAGTAGCACGGCAGGCCACTCTGATATCCTCTCTACTTCTTCCGATTCCAAGCTTAACATTTCCCTGGAGCATGCCTTCGGTTACTCAGATTTCTCCCCTGCTGGATATTTAACCGCGCGGTTGAAGCCATCTTCTCATGGCGGTCAGGTATGTGATCTCTCAATCGTTTTAGGTTTTCGAAATCAGCAACTGTCATTTTTTTTCCTCATAAAGGTAGAGAACTCTAATTAAGCTCTCTATGATTGCTCCAAATGGTTATAGTTTATGCATATATTATTCGGCGAAAATCTCTGATTGCGCCCCGTTAAAGTCCAAAATGGAAAATTCGTAAGAATTTATGAAGCAAGTAGATCCTTTGAGTTCCTTTGACTTGGTGAATCTATCCTAAAAGCCCTAAATGTATTAGTGATGTGACATAGAACGAAATCATAACAACGAATATGACACTTTAGTTTTTGGTAAGCTTGCAATTGACATTGTATCTCAAGGCGGCAATCACAAGGACCGAAACCCACAAAGCACAGAGTCGACATGTTGAGAGAAATTGAAGGCTGTTATTCCTTAATGTTTGGCCCATCATGGATTAATGCTGGCAATAAGAGCCTGGATGTTGTCATAATCCGAAGAAAAGGTAATCGATTTGGTATATTTTTAAGGTATGATCCACGTCTTTTATGCCCAACAATCTCTAAGGTCCGACCCACGCCTTCTGTGCCCAAGAATCTATAGTCTGGTTTGCATGTTCCATGCCTTGTTAATTTCATGCCCATCTAGCTGATATAGAAGATTAATTTGTTTAGTTTATGTCAGTAGGCATACAAAGCTGGGCATTTTGTTTTCAGTTGCCTGGCAACCTGCTACAGACATCCAACCTGTGTCTTTAGTGCCATAATATAGATTGTAAACCTAACTTTCCGCAAGATTTGTACTTCCCACCATCATGTTCTCTTCCCCCAGGTTTTTGGCACAACTCACAACCATATAAACTGCAGAGTGTTTCTGTTCAATCGCATATAGTTTAGATCACAGGGGTGATGGTTGAAACTAAATGGCTTGACATTGAGACATAGTGATTTGAGTGCCCAACACAAACACATGGACTCCCCAAAATAGGGCACACGGATGCATGCATACAATTAAAAAATATTAAGTAGCATAAATAAAATATCCACGGAAAGATGTAACCTTTGAGCATTTAGAACATAGAACTACATCAAATACACAAGAGTTCACCATAGATCATACATATGGTAATAGCACCATAAAATCAGGTGTATAAATTGTGTTTTTTCATTCAATGCCATTGCCAGTGTGCTGTTCTTCCTCTTGTATATCCAATCTAAAATCTGCATCTGCTGGTGTGGGCTAGGTCATTCCATTCCAAGTGAAATATATCCCACATCTTTGTCCATCCCTTCAACCACCCTTCCCTTGCCTTGTATATAAGATAGTTTGGTGTGCACATATATCAATGTTTGCATTTTGGGTTGCTCAAGCTAGTTCTCCATCAAAGTTCACAGATTCGTTTGTGTTCTCAGGGTAGTTGATCTCTTCAACCAGGTGGTTGTAGAAAATTTATGATCTGCACCCTTAACTCATTTTACAAGTTTGCATGTGTTTATTTAGGCCAAACACACATGTTTTGTCATGCTGATATAAAATTTAGTATGCATTTATTGCAAACATTAAATAGTGCTTCTACTATTTTTGCACTTGTCTATTAGTTGGTAATTAATACAAAATTTAGGCAAGCAATCACACATATGAGGCACTAATTTTTGGTCAAGCTGACCACGGGAAAACCCCACAGCCTCTTGGGGCAAACTGGTCTTCAAAGGAAGATTTTATTGCTTGATGAATTTAGACTAAGTACATAAAATAAACACAGTACTTATAAAGTACAAGTGACTTTAATATTAGAAAAGTACATGGTACAACACTTCTAAGTACCTTTTCCACCCATGCCATTAATTTAACTCATAAATTTCATTGAGACAAAATCCATTATTGTGCTCAGTAGGCTAAAAGGGATAAAACCCTAGTAGTACCTTTCCTTGGTACTATTTTCAACACCCTGTCTTATCGAGGAAGGTGTTGCTCACCACTCCTATCTTGTCTCTGAAGAAAACATGCTTGGCTCTTAGAATGCCTGCTACTTGTTCATTAGTGGATATATACTCAAGCTTCACTGCCCCTCGTTGAACCCAACCTCTGATGAAGTGGTATTTGATCTCTATATGATTTGACCGATTGTGAAACACTGGATTCTCAGAGAGTTTAATACAACTCTGATTATCACAGTAAATTGTAGTTGGTCTCAACATCTGACCAAATAAACCATGAAGGATCTTGCGAAGCCACAATGCCTCGCATCCTACTTGAATAGTTGCCATATACTCTGCCTCTGCGGTGCTTAATGCCATTGGCCTCTGTTTCCTGTTGAACCATGACACAAATGCCGAGCCCAAAGAGAAACAACAACCGGAAGTACTCTTCCGATCACTAACACTGCCAACCAAATTAATCCACTGTGCCCTATAAGTACCTCAACACATGTTTTGCAACCACCCAGTGTACTCTGTTGGGCTCCATCATAAACTGACTACAAAACAAATATCCGGTCTAGTGTTGACCAGATGCATCAATGAATTGATCAACTATCAATACAAATTGGGGTCCACCAACTTGGAATCAGTGTCTTGGAACTTCTTCTAGTTAATGATCATAGGAGTAGCCATAAGCTTGCAACCATCCATACGAAATATCCTTAAGATATCTCCTCCATCCCTGCCCTGGCCCACGAAGATATGCCCATCCTCCTGCCAAACCTCCAACCCTAGAAAGTAATGCATCAGCCCCATATCAGTCATATCAAACTCTGAAGCAATATCTCTCTTGCAATTCTGGATGAGTCTACCCCCCTGTAATAAACAAGTCATCCACATACAGTACCAGAATGAGTGGATCGTCACATACCAAGATAAAGTATAGGTTCGGATCTGCATCACTCTTCTGGAAACCCATCTGTTGCAAGTAGGCATCTATTCTCTCGTACCATGCCCTCAGTGCCAACCTCAGTCCATACAAGGCTTTCTTCAACCTACATACATGAGACTCCCTCCCATGCAACTCAAAGCCCTCAGGTTGCTCAATGTACACCTCCTGTATAACACCATTGAGAAAGGTGGTCTTCATATCCATTTGGTGAGTCCTCCATCCCATCTCAATTGCTATAGATATCATTGCTCTAATGGAAATATAACGAGCAATCGGTGCAAGGGTCTCCTCATAGTCAATTTTTTCTACCTGTGAGAAACCCTGCGCCACAAATCGAGCTTTGAACTTCAACACGCTGCCATCTGCAACATGTGTTGATCTTATAGAGATACCTGGAAGACATAACTGACTTCCCATCAGGACGTGGCACTACCTCCTAGACATCATTCTTCATGATAGAGGCATACTCCTCCACCATCGCATCCCTCCAGATCTGCTGTCTAGCAACCTCATCAAAAATAGCTTGATTTGTCTCTACAACATCTGCCACAAAGCCACCCAACCTCTTTGGTGGTTTGCTCTCCCTCACTAACCACTTGGGTCTCCCCATTGCCTTCTGGCTTCCTCTTCCTTGTAGTAGTTTCTTGTGGTGGTATGGGAAATCCTCAACTAGTGCCCCTCCTCCAGGCGAGGAAGGCTTTGAAATAACTAATGGAGATCCTGAGCTCTGAGATACTGTGCCTGATGAACTTGCACCAGGTGATCCTGTACTCTGTGAACCTGTCACCCCTGAAGAAGGTGAACCTCCTGATCCTGAGAAATAATCATGAAAAATGCGTATTGATGTTTATTGAAGGAATTGTTTTAGGACATCACATTTCAGGGGATGGAATTAAAGTAAACTCATCCAAAGTCGAAGTCATCTCCAAATTATCAATTCCAAATTGTCAAAAGGATGTTAGAAGTTTTCTAGGTTTTACAGGGTACTATAGAAGATTTATAGAACACTTCACGAAAATTTCATCTCCACTCTTCAAATTGCTTATCAAATATTGTGAATTTAGTTGGAATCCTGATTGCCAATTGGCATTTGAAACTTTAAAAGCAAAAATATTTGAGGCACCCATCTTGAGAGGACCAAATTGGAAAATACCTTTTCATATTTCAACATTTGCTTCAGATACAACTCTGGGAGCTGTATTAGGACAAAAAGATTTGATCCCCTATGCCATCTACTACACAAACAAAAATTTGACTCTTGCTGAGTTAAATTATACTGTTACTGAAAAATATTTTCTAGCCGTTGTCCATGCTATTAACAAGTTTAGACATTACATCACTAGCTATGAAACCTTTATTCACACAGATCATTCTGCAATTAGGTATTTAATGAATAAATCAGTCACTAATGGCATAATCACAAGATGGTTATTACTCCTGCAAGAATTTAACATCACCATTCTAGACCGTCTTGGAAAACAAAACACAGTTGCTGATTTCTTGTCTAGGATTTAAAATTACAATAATGATACTCCAATAGAGGATGATTTTCTTGATGAATATCTTTTTGCAATATCTACTAAATCTCCATGGTTTGCAAACATTGCTAACTACTTAGCTACAGGAAAATTACCAGCATACTTGTTTCCTAGAGAAAAGAGGAAAATAATTCAAACAAGTGCATTATACTCATGGGTAAATGATGAATTGTATAAAACAGGTCTAAATCTCATCATCAGGAGATGTGTACGAGAAGATGAAATACCTGAAATTCTGAAGGCATGCCATGATGAACCTTGTGGTGGACACTTTGCTGATAAGAGGACTGCTTATAAAATCCTTCATTTAGGATATTATTGGTGATCTAAAATGACTGTATTAGTTTTGCTGTGCTAAGTGCCTTTTCAGTTTAAAAACACGTGCATAATCAGTTCATTAGTTTGCATAAGGATTAAGGGATTTGTCCATGAATTGTAGATGATTTTTAGTGAATTAGAAGCATAAAACAAGCTTAAATAACACTGAACAACAATGTAAAACAGGGAAATAAGTCACCACATGAAATTTATTTTATTTTATTTTATTTTATTTTACATTTTACCCAGGTTTTTTTTTTTTTTTTTTTTTTTTTTTTTTTTTTTTTTTTTTTTTTTTTTTTTTTTTTTTTTTTTTTTTTTTTTTTTTTTTTTTTTTTTTTTTTTTTTTTTCCGGCAATGTCGTCTTCCGATCGCAAGAACAATGAGACAAGAGGACACAAGATGTAGGCGATCAGCCAGGGCCAAAACCTTTCCTCTTGAAAGGAAAACACACAAGAATTCGTCTCTTCATTATAAAATCTTCAAATGACGAATTCCAAGATCTAAGACCCTTGACAAAGATCCCTCCAAGACCAAGTCAACCTTTCTCCTTGATGAGCTTTCTTTCCAACAATTTTGACTCCAACAACTTGTTCAACAACTTCAGCCCCAATAGTTTCTTCTGCAACATCGGCCCAATAGTTTATTTTGAAACTTTGACCCCAACAACTATCCAATACTTCAACTTGCCCAACAACTTTCCAAGTACTTTGCCTTGCCCAACAACTTTAGAAACCCTAAAACAAGAGAGAGAGAGAGAGAGAGAGTGAGAGAGAGAGAGAGAGACCCAAAAACTTCGATCTTTCTCTTCTTCTTTTTCGTCATTTTCCATCTTCTTTCTTGAGGAGATTGAACTTGCTTGTGTGTATCTAAATAAGGTTGAGTTGTTTCTTATTTATAGGCTTTCTAGGGGTACAAATTGCTTCCTTTGGGCCAACTTGATCTTTCATGTAGCCCAAATTGCTTGAGGCACAATGACACTAATTTGACTCAAATAAAATTTTCATTACAATATGTAACATGCCCAAAAGGGTCTTTCAGATATGACAATGACTCTAATGACTCGTTGACCCAAAGACAAGCCCTAGAAGCACTCAATGGGTGCTTGACCTAAAAATAAATTTCCCTTGAGCATGAAACCCATGCCTCAAGAATGATAATAATAAATTTATTTTTCTCTTTACAATAAATACATAAAATCATGATTACATATGTCATTATGAAGACCGAACCTAGTTACATATTTCAATATATTCTTCCACAACGTTAAGTAGATAATCTTCAATATACTCATAGAACCTTACAAGCTCGGAGCAAGTTAATAAGCCATCAATCTGTCCCAAGACTCTTATGCTTTGGAAAATATTCCACCACGTCTTCTAGTTCCGTCATAGTAACCCTCCATTAGATCCTTGTTCAATGTTCATTTTTTCTTTGATCATTAACCTAGGAAAGAAGGTGGCTATCTTTAATATCTCTGCGATATTTTGACTTTGTGGAGCTCTTGATAAAGATTTTTAAAGTGTGAAACACCTAATGTTGCTTTGTCCTTAAATCCTCTTATTGCCTGACTATCTTGCCTCTTAATTTCCCAAATAGTGTTGATGTTTTTCCTCTGTTTCGCATAGTTCTTGAAGAAATTAGCATTCTTGTCTCCTTTTGCTAGCCACAACACTTGACTCTTAATCCTCCACTTGGAGCCCACCCACTCTAATAGCTTCCTCTTGTTATCCTCTAGCTCCCTTAGCTGCTGCTTCTCTTTTGAGAATATCCCTTCAGAATTCCAATCGAATAAATGAGAGATCATAGCCTCCACTTCCAATAGCTATTCCTTTGAGGACCAATACTTTGCGTTAACTTAGGTTAAAATTGTTGTTTTTACCCTTTTTAAATTTTTAACAAATTGAAAACTTGCATTTCCCAGCTACAATGAGGAGAAAACCACCATTTATCATTTACTAGCATCACAAATTCTTCATCTTCATTCCTCAAGCCATATCAGGTTAAATTTCAATGAATGTGTTCCCTTCTTTCCATCCTTTTTTATTGGAAGAAAAATAGGAATATGATTTGAAAAATCTCTTAATCCAACCCATGTCCTAATTCTGTCCATGGTTGATAACAATTGCTCCAAAATTAGGAATCTATTAAGTCTCTTTAAGATTCCAGAGTTTTTGTTCTAACTTCTAAGTTCCTTCAGGTTGGAAGTTGGAACCAATACAATGGGGTCAATAACACAACCTTGGTTTTTCAATATTGTCGAGGAAATAGTCAGCAAAGAGATCCATCTCGGCCATTTCTCCTCATATTTCAGTTCTCGGAGAAACAAAATTGAGATCCCCCCGCCCACAATAATGTATTGTTGCTTTAGAAAACATTGATCAAAGAAAGCATCCTAGTGTTGCTTTCTATCATTGCGTGTTCCATGAATGTTGACCAAGGAGATAGGCTTCCTTGCCTCCAATTAGTGCAGTTTGTCAAAATACCTAACAAGAAGGAGCAGTTCCAACCAATTATATTCCCCCTTGATTTACCATTCAAATCCAGAGCTACTAAATTATAGTTTTTAAGAAAGGATGAAAGAAAGTGTTTGGATCTTGTACTATCGATCATGATCTTTTGAATCATTAAAATATTTGGTTTTTGATCATTAAGGAGTCGTTTTAGGGCTAGTATTTTTAGAGGATCCTAAGCCCCTAATGTTAATGGAGATGACAAGCATTTATCACCCTTACTGAAGGCCATCCCTACACTAAGGGCCCGAAAAATGGAGAGTTGCTTTCCACTTATCTCACATTCCACTTTGTTTAGAGCCAATTTCAACCTGGATTTCCTACCAGGGGTAATATGGTCAGCATTCCCAAACTTTTATGCTCCAACCCCTGGCCACTAACCCATAGTTTGGATCTTCATTCAAGGGTTTAGAAGGCCTCAAATGCTGTTTAGCTGTCTTTTTAGGCTAGGGAACTATCCCTTCTCTCTTAGGAAATTTCAGGGCCAAGCTTGAAACATTACCACAAGCTTAGATTGAAAGTCTAGACTGGGAATTGAAAGGGAGATGAGATTACATGTGGGCTATTGCCGAAATTGGACTTAGGAGAGAAAGCAAGAATGGCCTCTCTTTTGCTATTCTTAAGCCCTTATTCTGAAGCAGATTTGACTTCATTATCATTAATTGCCATAGCTAGAGTAATCATGAGAATGGAAGAAAGTGGGGGAATCACTTACCAATAGTTGAAGACAGAAGTGCAAAGTCTTTTACCATAGTATCCTTGACTCAAACCAAAGGTTCTTCCTTTACGTCTTGAATGTCAATGATGGAGATATATTCCTTGCTAGCCTTTGATGGAAGGTGGAGCACATCCTCTTACTTCTCTTCACCAAATTGTGGGTTAGGAGTTGGGCATTAACTCTTCACCCTTGTCTAATCCCGTTGCACCACTGCTTTCAGGAACATTTTCACAGAGTCCAAGACATTTTGATTCCTGCACTGATGAAAAAGATTTCCAGCCAAGCATTGTAACTCTTGCAATTTTTTTTTTCAAGCCTAGGTCACTACTCTCCTGATGTTCTGTTTTTAAGTAACCCAAAAACAGAATTTATTTAATGGCAGAAAAAGAAATTTCTGAACATTGTATCAATCACATAGTAGCTGAAAAAATGAATAGCGGGAGAAATAAAACACATGCACAGGGATTTCAGCTTCTAATCAGCTTTTCATTCCTTTGATCGAAGCTTACAAGTTGACCTCTGTGGCCTGCATCAACCAGCAGCTGTACAGTCAATAAAATCACCTCAGACAGCAGTGTATGGCCTGTGTAAAAGAGGGTGCAGCTACAGCAGTACAGCGTGCTCTGTTTCTGCCTTTACTGGACAGCAAATTTCTCTCTCTCCTCTCAACATTGAAGCACACTTCAGCAATACAATGTACAGCCAGATCTGAAGGTGTACAGTCTCTGCATAAAAAAAGGGTGGCTACAGTAGTGGTATGGTTGATATTGTGCTGGTCACTTTAGCAATCTGTGCTTCTTATCCTTGAATGTAGCCTTTTTTCTCCAGTTCTTTTGCTCTTTTTTCATATGAGATCGACTTTTCCTATCTTGTCCTCTTTATGCTTTGAGATGGATAACTAAACTCCTCAATCATGGCAACTAATCTCCTGAATGCTAGCTGCAACCTTTCTCAATTGTGAGATTTATGGCTAAGATTAAATATAAATATAAGTCAAATGTTCTAGAATTTCTAGAACATCTCATTTATATTCTCAAGACTAAGTCGACTTCAAAACATAAGACTTTCACTTATATTTTTGATTTTTTATTTTCAAGTGAATTTACAAGATGGAATTAGTGACCACTTTCTAAAGGTGGTCACCAAAGATGTCTCGAACCACTCCTTGCATGTTCATGTTGGAACCTGTGCAAGAAGTTCAGGGGATGGATGGCCTAGGGATATATTGGATGTCCACCATGTACTCTCAACGTGTGGCACGTCTCTGTGATATAGTGATTCTAACAATACTAATGCATAACCTGATCAGTGCAAAACCTAAACCTTAGCTTTTGTTTAATAGGTTGCCTAGGGTACTTTAATCGAAAGGTCTGTGGAAGATAACTTATAACTAACTCAGCATTATATGTCCTGTAGTATCAGAAACAGGAAACGGGTTTCTGAAATTGAGAACAACTAGGGTCTTGGAAAGACAAGAAACTTGTTGAAACTGCTGGAAATAGGCAAAATGCCACGAAATGGTTTTCAGAAACGTGGAAAAAATTTCAAAGTAAAATCCATTACTTTGTCACTGCTGGCTTCGCTCTTCACATCTTAGGAAATATATTTTTTTAGAATTTTATGCGTAGGATTTAGTGGGGTTAATTAGTGTTAGTAAACAATTCACTTTTTTCTTTTCTAATGGTAAATTTAATGAAAACCTCTGAGAAATGGCCTGGTGAGGATTTGCTAGCTTTCTGAAATCATCATAGAAATGGTCCGGCATTCTGAGTCATTACAAAAATCAGAAACTCATTCAAAGCTCTATGGAAATAATGGTTTTTTTGGTTTCAGTAATGTTGACTAATTCCATCTTGTCTTATATAAGATATAATTGTAAAGTAAGCGACCATGTGAATTTTCTATTATAAATTATTTGAAACTCAAATGAATCATTTGTTCTTGTGTCTGATTAATGTAGAACAATGATGATAATTTCGGACAAAATAGATCATAGAATTTCTTCAGGGAGATTTAAAGTTTTGTTGTCATGGCTTAAGAAAGTGGGGTGCTATTGAAGCATAATATTGGTTTATTGTGGTCTATTATGGATGTCAATTGGTAATCTTTTGCTTGTTTTGCAGACCCTAACCAAACCTCGGCTTACGAGAAGTTCTCTAACTGAAAGCGAGCAGAAAGTGTTTCAAGTAAGCAAATGTTTCACCCAATCAAAAACTTTTCTTTTACAACAGTTATCTGTAGAGTGTATTCCCCTTCACCTCATTTTGTAAATTTATTGCCTTTACAACTGGTGGTAGTGTTTCTGAATTTAGAGATTCAACTCCTTGGTAATTTGATAGGAGCTGCTGAGGGAGGATGATTTTTACAGGATAAGGTTGCCGACCAATGTTTTAACTCCTGGAAAGGATTATGTTCATTCATCGGTAAAAGCTGTAAGTAGTTGATTTGAGGAAAACATGTCATTTTATATCCTTCTTATTTGTATTGGTGGGAAAGTGTTGGTTCTGATGTGACATGAAATAACTGGAGAAGGAAACATCATTTGTTTATTTAATGTTTGTACTTGGAAGTCTTAATCTACTCAAGTTAATGGATATACAGTTCAACTTATCATATAAGCTCTTGGAATTGTTCAAATAGGAGAAAATCTTATTGTTAATTTTGGGTAACTAGGTCCAAACGCCAGGTTGCACTGCTCATATGATGATGATTATATTTTTGTTGGATTCCTCTTTCGGAGAGGTGCAAGATTGATCTAAAGATCATCTTGTTTAACATATATTTTTATTTTATTTTCCACATATGTGCAAGGTCGGCCAGATTTGTAATGTAGGCTCACAAGCGTAATAGATGTGTCACACACTCTCATTGATGGATATAAATTGGAGAGACTTGGAGATCATTTCCTCATCAACTCATCACACATTCTCTCTTGTGATTTGATTGGTTCGATCAGCCTTTGGAGGCCTTTCTCTCTCACACGTGTGGAGCTGCAGCTGGGTAAATTTGCGGACTGTTTTTAGGGCTGATTGCTGGTGCGTTGACTTTTGATGAGCACAAAATTTCCGATTTATTATTGCTAGAAATTCTGATTTTTGAAGGCCGTATTGTTGGGCACAAAAATCGAGGCTGAATGTTGACTTTGACCAAAGCCCTACATCTGCAACATTGAATTTTTTGCACTGCCTTTCTGTTGACCAGCGTTGACTTTTGAGGAGCTGTTTGTGTGTGACACTTGGAGGGTTGGCTGATCTGATGTTGAGAAAGACTTTGATGGCTGATGCATCGTGTTGACTACCATAACGCACACTATCCTATTTCTTTGCTGGACAAGAAGAATTGTAAAATCTGATCTATATTATTGGCTTGTCTTTTGTTGATCTATTATTGTGTTCTATCAGCATTTTACTTTCATGTTTATGTGATTGCTAAATTGAATCAAGCCTAAGAAAGATTGAAGTAAAATTTCATTAAGCATAGAACATTCCATGTCTATTTAAATTTAACATGGTATCAGAGCTGAGGAGAAGACAAAGCCCAAGCTAGTGTGAAAAGCAATCACCGAAGAGGAAATCCTATCAAAGACCAATGACCTTCTCAACCTATAAGGGTTTCAAGTCCGATGATAAATTGACTGATAAGTCTGATTATCATGCATGGAAGATGTTCTTGGATTTGGCGTTAGAAGATCAAGATGTCATGGACTATGTGCAGTGGAAGATTCATGAGCCTCCATCAAATGCACCTTGCTGCCACAAAGACGAAGTATAGAAAAGGGGAAATTAAAGCAGAGATGATTATCTGGGATTCTATTCATAAGCACATGGTTGCTTACATTTCTGAGCTGAGCACATCTAAAGAGATGTATGATAAACTGGTTAGCATGTTCAGGGCTAGCAATGCTAATCAAGTTATTTTCTTCAAGAATCAATTGAAGAATATCATGAAGGGCAAGGATGAATCCATTCAATCCTATTTTACGAGGCTCACTGAAATCAGTAACAATCTCCTAGCTATTGGAGAAGAAATAGCTGATAGAGAGACGGTTCTCATTGCGCTTGGAGGTCTCCCCGTGATTGGTATGTATTCAATACCACTATTCTTAATAATAATGTGATTCCTAATTTTGATGAAATATTGATGAGATGCACTCAAGAGGAGACAAGAATGATGGAGAGAGATCATCTCTCTAATGGAAATGGAGGTGACCCTACTGCCTTCACCGCTCATGCAAAGAAGAGAAACAATGGTGGTCCGAGAAATCAAAACCATGAAAGAGCGGGACCCAAAGGAAGGAAGGGAATATGTTACACTTGTAACAAGATTGGTCACTATGCAAGAGAGTGCCCTAATAGAAGGGAATCTCCCACGGATCATGACAACAACAACTCCCGGGGGAATGGAAATCAAAGGAACAACAGGTTCAAAGGAGAAAGGAAGACTCCCTCTGATCGTAGTGGAAATGGGCAACCTTTCAAGAGGTCAAGAAATTCCAGGTACGATGAGTCTAATGTTGTTGCTAATAAGAAAAATGAATTTATTCTTGTATCTGCCCTCTCTGCTGCATCTCCTCCCGACACCCTGGATGTCTGGTTGATTGATGGTGGTGCTTCAAGGCACGTCTTTGGTTATCAAGTAGCCCTCTCTGATTTGATTGAGAAGAATGCTAATTTAGAAATTATCCTTGGAGATAATGCCACCTATCCTGTGAAAGGGACAGGGACTGTGACCCTTAATTTATTTCAAGGTCAAGTCCTCCGTTTACAAGATGTGTTGTATGTACTTGATTTGAAGAAGAACCTTGTGTCTATTTCAGTAATGGAAGACAAAGGGTTCAAGGTGGCATTCGTTGATGGAAAGGTACACATCTGGAAGAAGAACTTCAAGGAAGCTCTTACTATTGGTTTTAGAGTTGATACACTCTACCAGGTTGGAGGAAGTCCATTGGGGTCTATATCATGTGATACAACTCTTCAAATAGAGTTATGGCATCAGAGGTTTGCACTCCTTCATTACAAATCCCTTCCCGAAGCAAGGAAGGTGGTGATAGGGATGCCCAAATTTAAAGATGATCATGAAGGTATATGTCAGGGTTGTGCCGAAGGGAAGCATACAAGGGGACCATTCCCCTCTAGTGTCACAAAGACAACTGATATCTTACAGTTGATACTTTCTGATTTATCTAGTATGTTGCTCTTGACATCCTTGGGATGATGTTCCTATTTCATGACTTCTACAGAGGACTTCTCTCTTAAGACCTGGATATATTTCTTGAAGAAGAAGGAAGAAGCATTCAAATGGTTTCGTACCTTCAAGACCTTGGTGGAAAATCAAACCGAGAAGAGAATCAAAGTTTTAAGGACCGACAATGTGACCGAGTATGAGTGAAATGAATTCAATGAATTTTGCAATGAAGCTGGCATTAAGAGGGAGACCACAACTATGTATACTCCTGAGAGAAATGGTGTTGCTGATAGAAAGAACAAGACCATTGTGGAAGCTGCCCGCGCCATGCTATATGACCAAGGTCTTCTGAAGTTTCTATGGGGAGAATATACGAACACTGCTGTGTATGTTCAAAATAGATGCCCACATTCCGCTCTGGACTCCAAGACTCTCGAAGAAGTCTTCTCTGGTAAGAAACCTGATGTTTCTCATTTTATAGTTTTTGGTTATCCTGTTTACTTTCATGTGCCGAAGGAAAAGAGAAGCAAGTTGGATGCTTCTGGAAAGAAGGGAATGTTTGTGGGTTACAGTGAAACTTCGAAGACATATAGAATCTATGTGCCTGGTCAAAGAGAAGTGAAGGTATGCCACGATGTAACTTTCGATGAAGATGTTGCCCTCAAGAAAGTGAGAAATCTTCCTAGCTCCAAGGAAGACAAAGAAGATGAAGAAGTAGGGAAGTAGGAAGAGTCGAAGGATGAACCGATGCCTGATGTTGAAGTACCTATGGATCCTATTGATCCACCTCCTTCAAATAAGAGAAGACCCTCATGGCTTAGGGACACTCTCGAAGATGCTGAGAGACATATTGCCCCAAGGGGGATATTCCGTGAAAGCAAGAAGCCGAATAGGTACCAAGGGTACCTAATAGCCATGAATACAATTGTACAATTTGAGCCTGGATCATTTGAAGAAGCCATAAAGCATCAAGTTTGGAAGGATGCTATGCACGAAGAAATGAATCCATTATGAAAAATGATGTCTTGGAAGTGGTTCCGTGACCGGAGGACAAATATGTTGTCACCTCGAAATGCCTCTATAAGATCAAGCATGGATTTGATGGTAGTGCTGAAAAGTAGAAGGCAAGATTTGTTGCTTGAGGCTTCTCTCAAAAAGAAGGCATAGATTATGATGACATATTTGCACCTGTGGCCCACTATACCACCGTCAGATATATCATTGCCTTTGCTGCAACGCAAGGATGGAGTCTCCATTAGATGGATGTGAAGATTGCTTTTCTACATGGTTCTATAAAGGAAGAGGTGTACGTGGAGCAACCTCTGGGGTTTGAAGTACAAGATAGAGACACCTATGTATGTGGGTTGAAGAAAGCCCTCTAAGGGTTGAAGCAAGCCCCTAGGGCTTGGTATGAGAGGATAGACAGCTACTTGATGAAACTGTGCTTCACTCGAAGTAATGCTGATCCAAACCTTTATTTTTAAGGTTGATAGAGAAAGGCCTCTCATTCTAGTTCTCTATGTGGACCAGAGTGGGATTCGTCTGTTTGAGAATCCTGTGTTCCACAATCGATCCAAGCATATTGATATCAGGTACCACTTTATCCATGATATGGTACAACGAGGCGCTGTAAGGCTCGATCATATAGGAACTGATGAACATGTCGCAAATATTCTCACGAAGCCCTTGGGGAAGGTCAAGTTCCTAACCTTTTGTGAGAAGCTTGGAATCGTGGAAAGACCCTATTGTGAAGGGTCCTGCTTGAGTTGGACTATGAGCTCCAGGGGGCTTGGGGATAGCTTCTTGGAGCTATAAGCACACACGGGGCTAGGCTTGTCGAACCTAGTTGTGCTTTTTCCCCACCCTTATGATATTGAGTTGGTTCACCTCTCTTTGATCTATGCCCCGCACACATCCTACCCATGGAGTTTCAGACTCATGAGAAGTACCTCTCATTTGGCCAATCAGGTGGGAAATGTGGATAGAGACCAATAGCAAGACCGATGGACGCATTGGAGATTGCCGTACTCTCTATATCTAGGATGGCACGTCTCCAACACCTTGATCTGGGATCAAGTCTGATGAGGTTTTTACCTCTAAATTGACTTCAGGTAAGTAAACTAACTTCGGGTTAGTATGAGACTCTTTGAGTTCAAGAGAGGTTTTGACCTCTAAGCTGACTTCGGGTCAACTGTGTGTGATGTCTTTGTGACTCACCTTTTGTCCTATTTGCGAAGAAGAGCCAGCAAAGCAAGTTACGACATGATGACACAAGATGCTATTTGATAGTACACGATGGTACTGATCTTTGGATGGCATAAGTGGACAAATGGATTTCTCCCTAGTTGAGAGGAAGTGTTAATTTTGGGCAACTAGGTCCAAATTCCAGGTTGCACTGCTCATATGATGATGATTATATTTTTGTTGGTTTCCTCTTTCGGAGAGGTGCAAGATTGATCTAAAGAACATCTTGTTTGGATGAGCAGAATATAGATTTTGATTTTATTTTCCACACATGCAAGGTCGACCAGATTTGTAATGTAGGCTCACAAGCCTAATAGATGTGTCACACACCCTCATTGATGGATATAAATTGGAGAGACTTGGAGATCATTTGCTCATCAACTCATCAAACATTCTCTCTTGTGATTTGATTGCTTCGATCAGCGTTTGGAGGCCTCTCTCTCTCACACATGCGGAGCTACAGCTGGGTAAATTTGTGGACTGTTTTTAGGGCTGATTGCTAGTGCATTGACCAGTGTTGACCAGCGTTGACTGTGGTCAATCCTTGGTGTTTTGGCCTCCAAAATTTGCAGAAATTCCAATTTTTGAAGGCCGTATTGCTGGGCACAAAAATTGAGGTTGAACGTTGACTTTGATCGAAGCCCTAAATCTGTAGCGTTGACTTTTCTGCGCTGAATTTATGTTGATCAATGTTGACTTTTGATGAGCTGTCTTTGAGGGCTGTGTGTAACACTTGGAGGGTTGGCTGATCTGATGTTGAGAAAGACTTTGTTGGCTGATGCATCCTGTTGACTGCCGTAAGGCACACTATCCTACAACTTTGCTGGACAAGAAGAATTGTAAAATCTGATCTATATTATTGGCTTGTCTTCTGTTGATCTATTATTGTGTTCTATCAACATTTTACTTTCTTTTTTTTTCCACAGAAAAAATCAGCAACTTTCTATTAAAATTTTAATGAAAAGTTACATTTAGTACATGCATATTGCATTCAAGACGCCCAGAGGGCCCGTGCGCTCATGCACACTGTGTAGCTAAGCTACCCAAAATTACAAGTTGCCAGCAAGGCTGGGCTTTTCAAGCTTGCCTTTTCTCTTTTGGACAATTTGCTAATTCCCTGAATGTAGAGAGGAAGGAACCAAGGCAGCTCATTGTTCCTTGTAGTGTTTTCTTTGTCAGAATCTGAAGTTTCGGATACATGCGCTCTCTTGTTTGCGCATGAGCTTACCTCAGATCAAGCTTCATTTGGCGTTAAGTCCTCCATAGGATGAGCTAACTGTACCATCGTGTTTGTTTCGAAGGGTTCTTGTACTTCTTGTTCTTGTGTCCCTGTTTCGGTTGCAAGCTGTTTATTCTCATTTTGGATGGGTATATCTCCTTCGTCTTCTGCCCCTTGCTGTGGTCCTACTGAGGGAAATTGTCGTCCTTTGGTTAGTTTCCCTGTTTTCTTCTTCTTCCTACTTTCTCTTTTTGCATTCGGGCAAGTATTTTGTAAGTGACCAGTTTTCCTGCAAATCCTGCATCTAAATGTAGTGTTTTCGTAATCTAGATGTTGCGTCCATTTTTGCTGATTATGTTTCAGGTGGATGCTTTCCGGGAGCCCCTTGCTGAGATCCACTTCCACACAGATTCGTGCGAAGGAGAAAATTCTCTCCTCCAATCTTTAAATGTCTGTCTTGAAATATCTCCCAAGGCTTTTCTTGATGCCCTCTGGAACATATTCATTCCAGAAATGGAGCGGGAGATTATACAGCTGGACCCAAACTGGCACTCTGGTTATCTTCATCATGTTTGCGTCGAAATCTGGGAACCAAGGTGTGATAAAGAGGCCAGTAGAGCCCCAAAACCATGGTCTGACCTTTAGAACGATATCTCTGGCTTCCTGTGAGGGAGACTTTACAATGAAGTACCCCTTGGAGCATATATGGATATCACAATCCATAGTCCAGTTGGTAAATATCTAGTGGGACAACTCCATTGGTTTTGGCCCGTAGCAATTAAACTTGCAGATTATTGCCTGTGATTCGAATGAGGATCGGTGTTCTTCGATCTCTGGTGCCTCTATGTTTAGTTCTGGTACGCAATTCAGTTGCTCCACGATGTATGGTTTTGGGGTATTCTCGGCTGGTTCCGATGGTGTTGCTGTTTTGCTTTTCCCCTAAAGAATGTTCCTGTATGAAGGGCTGATTGGGGTTACCGTTCTGGAGGTGTTGGCTCCTCTCCTGGGTTTGTGAGTTCTGTTCTGTTCTGTTGTAGCAGGCATATTTACTGTTGCTGCTCCACCTGAGTCTTAAATTTAGTACAATGTAGGAGTTCTTTTGGATATAGTAGTCTTTTAATTGAGTTCCTTCCTGGAGTAACCTCTCAGAAAAAATCAGGCTTTGTTTTATAGCCGGAATACCCGTAGCAAGTTGGATATTTTGCTTCAGATTTGTAACCAGCGCCGAATCTTGTACCCAAATGCTTTTGGATTTCCCATATAAGGTTTTAACAAAAATCTGGAACTGGATCTCGGCTTTTATGCCCCATTCTCTTTCATCTGTGTTGTATTTTTTTTGGTTAACCCCTTGCAACCAATACCACCCAACAGACTATCTCGAGATCTAGGAATCATTGTGACCTCACACAGGGAGGGCATCCAGGTGGGAGCATCCCTGCTCCACCCTTGCAAGCTATGGCTCATAGAGATATAAAGCGGCGTCATCTCCCTAATTGCCCACGTAGTGAGCAGAAACCCCCGTCCTTCAGGCTTCCAAAAAACACACATAACTATATAGGGAAAAATAGTAAAATCATAGCAAAGGGAGATAGTTACCCAGAAAAGGTAGACCCTCCGGATCTGGATCGATCCCCACACTGTTGAGGGAAGTCCATTACCATCCGCGCAACATCGAGCCTGTGAACTATGCATGAGATCCAAGTGGGACCGCGACCGATGGCAGGGTCTTCCACAGCCAATTCATTCCACCCTTGTTTCCTTTGTGAAAACTAGGCCTCTTGCCCCAGGCCCAGACGCCAGCCCATCAGCCCTGACCCACAGAGCCTCATTCCTGCTGACGATAGGCTGTATCCTGATGCCTAAAGCATACAAATACCAATGATACTCTAAATCCGAGTGTGGGAGCAAAGACCCCAAGGAAAACTCGTATCCGAGGTCATAACGAGCTGTGGAAGATCGAGGGATGGGATCTGACTTTGCCTTAGTTTCATCTTCGCCGCGAATTGCTGCATGGCTCGAGAACTGGGACCGCCCTTCCTTGTGTCCCAATGACCATGTAAGCAGTGTGCCAACCCTCCCTGGTGCGTAGTCCAGAGGAACCGCCATTGCGCCAACATTCTGCCCTAACCTGCAAACTCTCACACTCCTGCTCTCCATTTTTAGCATTTTTCATTCATGTTTATGCGATTGCTAAATTGAATCGGGCCTAAGAAAGATTGAAGTAAAATTGCATTAAGCATAGAACATTCCATGTCAATCTAAATTTAACACCTACCAATAACTAACGCTAGAGTTTGGATCCCTTCATTGTGTGAGAGTAAATCTAGGTGGCACAGTGCATCATCGGTGTGCTATTGAGAACAAAAAAATGTGGCCAACTATCTTGACACGACTTATGCTGTGCTTGGTAAAAAGTACACCCATAAGTGTACTAACATCATCAAACACATTTCCACCAGCAAATGTTACAATATCAAGTCATATCATGTAGGCAATTCCTACCAAGGCAAAGTGCACTACCCCAGCACACATCATCTAGATTCTAACCACATCAGCATCATAAGGGAAAAGGGGACAATGGAAAATACTAACCCATCCAATTGTCAAATATGTCCCTACTACAAACAACATGAGAGGATCATGTAGAACAACATTCCTAGTGACCCCTACAATATCATCACGCAAAAGCCACTAACTCCAACAACATCATGAAATATCTACCTTCTAACACCGTCATCTAATCCTTTGGGGTGCCAGAGCCACCATCCGCAAACAAGATGTAGCACTTCCAAGATAAATACACATACTGCGACAACACCATAATGAGATAGCATGCTTCAAGATAGTAGCAAATATGTATGCAGGGGGTGCTCAAAGTTCAAACAGGGCAATCACATGTGACAAGACCGTCAAACCAGCAAGCGCAATCATCCAACCAAAAAGTGGGACTCCCCCAACTAAAGACCTCCATCAAATGATCCCATGTGAATGAGGAAATGACTCCATGAAGATGAATCACCCCAAGTTGGTCCAATGCCATGAAGAGAAGGGGCTTCATGAAGAAGTATCCCCCAAGTTGGTCCAATGCTCCAAGATCCCACCGACAAATCTCCATCTGCGATGACAGTCATAATGTGGAAACTCATACAACATGAGGTATAACAGGGCTCATAGATGGGAGTCCATTTTAAAGATTTGACATCTTACTTAATAGAGAGCTGATGTCATAATGTGACTTAATTTTTACACCTAAAAATGGTAGTACACGTGAATGTCTGTGTATTGCAGGATGTTTTGTACTTAGGCTGTACAAACAAAACATTAGGGTGTATATATAATATATATCTACCATGGAAAAAAATGTAATATATATCTATCCCAAAGATTGCATATTTGTCTTGTTATTTTAAATATTTATTCTTTTTCTAAAATATTTATAGCTATTTTAAATCAGTCTCCCCCTGATGGGTACACTTTCTTGGGTTCCATAATTTGGCATCAATTTCAAAATTTTGACATTTTACATAATAATATCTCCCAGAAAAGTTCTGAAGTTATAACCTTTTGATTGTTAGTAAATTATTAAAAAAATTATAGTGTCGTGTTGTTAGTGGAAGCTGCAATAGGTTTCTCCATTAGATCGGACTGAAGATTGGCTTTATATATGAAAATTTGTGACTTCGGTTTTACAAAATCACTTTAACACAGTGTTGCAAACATCATGATAACATCCTGATTTTATCATGGAATTGTGATTTTTTGTCCTAGCTGACGTTTGCCAATTTTCACTGATAGCTGGATGGTATCTTAATTTTGCCGATGTTTGTCGATTTTTACAAATATTTTCCTGATTTTTACAATTTTTTGGTTTTCAGGATCCTTGCCAATTTTATCCTGATGCCAATGTTCGCAACATTGCTTTAAAGTCTAACATAGTTCTTTAGTGTCCCACATTGATGTTTCCAGGTGTACTCCTAAGACTGCCGAGTATGGCGGGTACATTTGACAAGCATTATCAAACGTTATGATTAAAATGACTAAATGTGCTTAAAGTGATGAAAGGTAATATAGAACTATTGTTGAAAACATTCAAATAATATATTATTAGAGATATCATCAAACTGGAAATAATTGAGTACTAAAATAATGGTATTAGTAACAAAGTTAATGTAACTGCTACTTAGTATACAACATATTTCGAAAAAAATATTAATAATAATTTATTTCCGTCGCATCTATTTATATTGATTGTTGTATGTAAATATACCAGTAGCAATAAGCATGATACAATGCATTTGTCTTGCAATCTGCCAGTACAGACCTTCTAAGCCATTATGAGAGCACGAGTGCCTAATAAGCATAGAGATGTTTGTAAGCCTAGAGATTCACCGATTTAAAATGAAAAAAAAAATGATTTCCTGTCCCAACAGACTCTCTTGATGCTTTATTTTGATTTCTACCCTATCATGTCCATTACTCGAGAAATTAATTATGTCATCAACTCAAAATATTTTGGTTGATTACTATATCAGTTGGATTTGATGTAACGTGATTTAGGTTTTTCTATGATAACAGTAGTTTTTCATTATTTTTTGTAAATTATCTTTAATTCTTCTTATTCAATGCAGATTTCTAATTTTGGTTGCATGCAATTTTAATATCCATATTTGTTTGATTGTTTCAATAGGAATTTTTTGATAAGTTATCATGCATCCACAGAATTTATTATACTATTTATTTAGTTGAATTGCCTTAGTCAAATAGCCTTGTTCGTTTTAATTTCTTTGATAGAATGACAAGATTTTCCTTTTATGATGCAGAATTATTTTACAGATTTTGATAAGTTACTAAGCTTGCATCTTTTCTGGTTTTGGGCCCTTAATTGCAGAGATGTTTAGTGAGAGATGATTTGGAAGAGCACTTCATCATTCACACGGTATGTTCTCTTGCACTTGGTATTTAACATTCATGATGATAGAAATATATCACTTGCCTTGTCATTAAAGAAACCTGTTGCTTCTAACATGCACAATAGTCATTATCAAATTATCAGTGGTTGAAATCTTTGAACATTATTATAGATATCATTAGGCATACAGATGATAGATCATACATGGATTATACTAAATTCAGTGGTTAAGTAGCTTAAAGTTGGTTTACAATTATTGCTTGAAGTCTGTGGTTATGTCTTAAGTTAGATTTATATAAGTTCAGTGTGTAATTAATGTGTTGAAGCTACTAATCACTATGAACTTAGTCTATCCTATTCCATAGCCTTATCTTTTCATCTTAGTTCACATTCTTTTAACTTTATTTGAGTTGTGGTGCTCGGCTGTTAATTTCCCCATTTTCTCATTTGTCTAATATATAGAAGAATTCCTTCTGATGATTCTAGACAGATAGAAAAAACAATGTATTTTGAGGTGCCGTTTGATTAATTTTCTGCATGTTTTTTTAATTTTTTGTTTGGATATTTTAGAATTAGAACAATAACTGGAATTTGTAAATTCTAAGAGACTGAAATTGATGATGTCTTATTGTAAAGACTGCAATTAACTAACAAAGTGCAAATTGAAATTAGCATTGAAAAATGAAGGGGAAAAGAACCTAAAGGCTAAAACATGCCAGGTAGAGTCGTGGAGATTGAAGGTAGAACTTAGAAGCTGTCCTGTCATTTCTAGATATCTTCCCAGGCCCCAATGCATATATCTATTGTTTGATTGACCTGTTAATCATTGAAAACTAGCATTAGAAGCTAGAGTAGCAGCAATAGCACTGGGAGACTTGGAGTGACTATGGTATGAAGAGTTGCATGCCTGAGAAAGACCCCAAAAAACTAGTGTTGTTTGATTGATACATACCTTGCACATTGCAAATAACATGTCCAACACCTCGGGTTGAGCTGTGGGACTTCAATTTTAACAGAGAAGAGTTGATTCAATAGAAGGGTACATGGTGGGGGATTTAGTAGAAGGTGCCCACAGTTCTAACTTCTAAGCATTAGTGAAGAATGCTGGAGCCTCAAATTCAAGGAGGTTGCTGTTTTAGACTGTAGTGAAGAAGGTTGCATTCAAAGCAGAGATTTGAGGATGCTGCCACAGTTAATAGATACACCACGTGTCAACGAGGGTCTGTGTAATTTGTGAGGGTTGTGAGAGTCTAGAGAGTGGGAGCAATGAGTGTTGAATTTTTGTAGCTGTGGTTGGTATTCAAGTCAACCAATTTAAAAGAAAGTTTTTTTTTGGAGTTCATTTCGGCTCCAGAAAGTCAGGTCGGCCCCACCAGACGAGAATGGGTTTGACCCTTGGTCAAAACCCTCCTACTTTGACCTCTACATATTGACATTCAACCTCTCTCACTTGGAATGCAATTTGGATCATCAATTTTTTTTCTCTTCACATGTGCGAACGGGAGAGAGAGAAACAAGACCAGCGAAGTTTGACCTGAAGTTTGACTTGTGTTGACTGAGGTTTTTCTGATCTGTTAGACCACAGTTTGGCTGATTCAATTGACCGAAAGTCTGTGCAGCTAACCGAACATGTTCTGAGCAGTTTGACCCAACGTTGCACGACTCATACTCGTATAAGACTCGTTTGGTTATTGACTTAGCGACCCATATAAGACTCAAGAATGAACCGTATAAGAGTCGTATAAGACTCATCAAAATTTTCCCTCCCCATGATCTCCAAAAAAAAAAAAATTGAATTTTGAGGGTCTCCACAGGTCTTATGCAGGTCCTATGCGAGTCATATGCAGGTCTTATGCGGGTCATAATACATATGCAGTTCTTCACGGGTAGCCGAGTTTTATCTGGGTTTTGGCGGGTACGGGTAGAAATCACGGGTTCTATGCGAGTTACCCATCTCACTATAAAACTCGTCAAGACCCGCGGGTCTTATAAGAGTTGTGCTACAATAGTTTGACCACAGTTGACCGAATCTTTTATGGGCAGGTTGACCACAAGTTTGACTGAATTTCTGAGGCAGTTGCAGAGGCTGAATTTTGGCCTGTTTGACCTGAGTAGACTAGTTGTAGCAGAAGGCCAAATTTCTCTCTTTGACTAGGTCTGACCTATGAGAATTGTGTGGTCAGTTTGACCAAGTTTGACTGGGAAAAATCATATTGTACATTTGTTGAATTGAACAATTTTTCCTATGAAAAGATTGTTGGGTTTTTTCCCAAAGTTAGGTTTTCCCAGGGTAAATTTTTTTTTGTCCCTTGCGCATGCTTATTTTACTGTGATCTCTACTGCCCTATTGCATTTATGGTTGAAATTTTCTGAAGTATAATTGCTTAATGATCTGGAATGTGCTAAAGTAAGAACAATATCATTGGAAGTAATTATGTGTAACAGAAGATTGTGCTTGTCTATATTGCACTTGAAAAGTCAACATGGTATCAGAGGTTTGGTGAAGGAAATGGCATTGAGATCACTCTTGAAGAAACCTACTTATGCAATCTATCTATAACCAGATCTTTGAGCAGATGGCTCCCTCTATTAAGGCAAAAAATAAGTTCGAAGGTGCTACAATTTTAGGGTTTGGAAGACAAGAATTGATCTCATTCCTGAAGAGAATGATGTTGTGGAATATGTGAAAGGCAAGGTTGTTGAACCTAAGGATGATGAGAGAAAGGCAAAGCACAAAAAGATTGAAATCACAGCTAAGAGGATTCTTGTTGAATCCATCAAAGACCACTTGATTGCATATGTTTCAGGGTTGCAAACTTCAAAGTAGATGTATGATGCTCTAGTGGGATTGTATACCATCAACAAGATTGGTCAAAAAATGACCTTGAGGAACCAAATTCGTGATGTTTAGATGACTATAGTAGATACATTGGCTTCCTACTTCATGAGAATCTCTCATTTGAGAAATTAACTCTAGGCTATTGGATAAAGCATTGATGAATCAAAACTTGTGACTACAAGTTTTAATGGATTACTTGATTCATGGGATTCATTTGCATCTAGCATTTGTGGCAGAACATAAATTCCAAGTTTTGAGTAGCTATGTACCTCCTGTACTCAAGAGGAATCTAGACTAGTATTGAAAGGGAAGATTCAAAGACCTCAAGATGGTGGTTCCGAACATTTACACATTCTAAGAATGGTAAAGATAAAAGAAGAAATTTTAGAAAGTTTTAGAGAAGCAATTCAGGTAGAAGACCTGCTCCAACTCAAAATCAAGGAATGAAGCACATGTCAATGATTCAATGCTTCCGTTGCCACAAGTTTGGTTACTATAAAGACAAGTGTCTTGAAGGGAAGATGATAAGAAGAGGAAGGGCAAGAAACATGCTTCAACAACAGACATTGATGAACATCCACATCAAAATAAGTCAATGCAACGAACAAGGTTCACATACACAATGGAGTAATCTTCAAAATGCATGGAGGATGTAAACATCCATAGTAGGACAAGTATTGTATATTGAATAGTATATAAAAGAATTGATGAGATGATTACAAATGTGGGTGAGGGCCTGCTTATATACCCTAGGCATGTACCTCTTCATAAATGGTCATGTCCTTAGAGACATGCCTCTTCACTACTAATGATTAGTTAATTAATCATTAATCATTATTATTGTTATTTACATTATTTGTGTTATTTTATATATATTTTATTCATAACATTTCCTTCCTCTTCAAAAAACTTTGTCGTCAAAGCTTATCGCTGGCAAGGCGTGTCATTTGTTTCTTTGTCTTGTAAACTATTTGCATCTTTCGGTATTCTTCGAGTTGTCATCTTCGTTGACACAAGATGATAAGATCCTTGGAGTGATAAATAAAATTGTCAAACTGAGAATGGATTTGATCGTTGTAGATTAATCTTTTGAGGAATCTTCTAATTACTGGAAACTTGTGATGAATTGTTATCACCAAACTGAATTATGGTGACATCGACGTTCTTACGAACATAAGTCAGTTGTTTCTGGTTGAGATATTTGTTTTATAATTTGGACGGCGATAAGGATTTCTTGTGATTTGATCTCTCCTTAATTTGTTTGCGGTGATTTCGTGATTTACTGAAGGAATATGATTTCTTTCAGGTAGGAAGATCGATTGATTAATTGCGAATCTTCACTTGAAATTTCCATTGCTTGAGTTGCAACTTTTAAATATGTTTTTACTTCAACTGGTTGGTTAACTTCGTGAGTTGTGATGTTGAATGGATTGGTATTCGTTCCTCTTTCTTCCACTTGGACTGAAGACTTCGACACTTCTTTCGTGATAAGTTTTTTCTACTTTTTTTTCAGCGATTCCTTATCATCCTTAAGTTTCTTAATTTGAGTGAGTAAACTTTGATTATGGTTTTTGAGACGTAAGAATTCCTCATTTTTTGAGTCAACTTTATTTTGGTATTCAAGCTTTTCATCTTTTAAACACTTGATTTGTTCTAATAACCTTTGGTAAAGGTTCTTTAAGCATAAAATTTCCTCTTCTTTTTCTGATAGATTTTTGTTGAGTTTCTTTTCAGAAATTTTCTTTTCTTGTTCTAACTGGTGCTTCTTAGCTTTACGTTTAATGACTTGTGCAAGTAGTTTTCGATTATGCTCCTTCAAAAATGAATTTTCCTTGTTTTTGTTGGATATGGCTTCTTCAAGCTCTTTCTGCTTCTTTGATAATGTTTCTGGATTCTCTTGAACATTAATTTCGAAATATCCTTAAGGTCTTTTGATGAGAGCATTATTAGTTCTGATTTCGTTGTCATGTCTTGGAATGTGACCATATTCTTGTAAGGGAACATCAAGAATATATATATATATATATATATATATATATATATATATATTATAAAATTAATTAATTAATTAATTTATTATTTCTATTATATATATATATATAATTTTTATTTATTTATTTATATTTATATTTTTTATTATTTTATTTTATTTTATTTATTTATTTATTTATTTGAGCTTAACATGAATGTTCCTAATTTTTGAACCAGGGTCGACCGAGAATTATGTCAACCTATTTGTCAAGCATAGTTATGACACAAAATTGAGATATGTACTCATAATGATCAATTGTCACATGCAAATCATTAATTTCATACTCTTTTTTTCCAAAAATACCTTTTCTTTCGCCTATATTTGGCTCTCTAACTAATAGTTGATTTTCCAAATTAATATAGATGTAATTATTCTCAGTACTTATATTATTAGCGATACTAATTTCTTTCCCTTGGATACACCCCTTTAATGTAAGTATTCTAAAATCTACAATTGGAATACCTTTATAGGAGAATCTTCCTTAATTTCTAAATTAGATATCATTTTGCTTTGTCAAGGTTTTAAAGGTAATTCCTTTTTTTTAATAACTTCCTCTCTTTTTTTTTGGATTGTTTAAAAACTCCTTATAATCATGTTTATTTTTAATAACTCCTTAATATTAATGACTTATTTCACTTCCTTCACATTATATAGTACTTGGACCTTTTATTAAAATGTCGTTAATTCCTTTTTTTTATATAATTGAAATATACCCAATGTACTTTATAGAATCCCTTTTGATTTTTTTAAACTCCTTTAAATCCCTGAATATGTATATATAAACTTTATAACTCGTGTCCCTTACTAAACAACCTTTAAAATAACCTTGATTATTTATTTTTTCCAACCTAACGGGTACTTGGTATCATAGAGAAACTATTTGGTTTGAAGGCCGAAACCCTTTACATAGATATTCAAATGCTACTTCTTCTTTTCCTATACAGATTACAACACAATTTTTCCTTCTAGCCTTTCTACTAAACTGAGAAATTATACTTCTACTATATTTATATATCCTCCAAAAGACACTACCAAAAACTGCATATTTGCAATACATTTAGTTACTTGGATTTGGGGTGAGGTTATCTCTTGCTTCCTTCTGCTCTACTGGATGCTCCTCCTTGTTCTTTGCTGGGTTTCTTGCTATATCCACTGCTATTTCGCTTTCTTCTTGTAGGTGTCCTACTGGAGGATGCCCATGTAGATCCCCTACTGGCAATTTTACTGAGGTCAACACCAGAGGCATGAGAGGGACGTTGTAGCGATGGCTTTTGGCGAGCTGCTTGGGTGCAACAAAAAAGCAGCAATTGGAAACCATGATGACGGTACTGCTGTGGATTTCGCTAATATAGCAATTTCAAAGGCAGCAAGAGAATTATACTCGGCAAAGGAATTGAGTTGCTGCGGCACTGTGTTTATGGGCAACAGAATTGCAGTCTAGCAACCATCATAGGTCGCGGTAGCGCTGTATTTTAATTGGTGGCAGGACAATGGTAGGTAGAGGTAGCTTGAGGCACTGGCGACGACAACGTTTAGCGGTGAAGTATAAAGGTAGGTGTGGCGGAGGCGGCGAAAGATTGTGTCAAACAACGACATAATGTTTGTTGGTGGCGGGGGTTGTCTGCGACTGTATATGAAGTTGCTTCTTTTTTTGTTTTTGTTTATTTTTTTTTAACTCCTTATTTTTTATATTTTTTTCTATTTTCTATTTATTTATTTTTCTTTTCTCGATAATTTTTGTTTTTGTTTTTAAATTTCCCTTTTTTTCATTTTTATTATTATTTAAATTATATATAGTATTTTTTTCCCTCTTTCTTTTTTTATATGGCCAAGTCCTGAGGATGAAACTTGAAAATGGATAACCTCCAACTGCTCTGGCTAAAAGCCTTGATTGAAACGACAAGGAACTTGACGATTCCTGATGGCCACAGGCGTGGTTATCAGACAACGTGGCTTTGATAGCAATGTAACTAATTATCGATTTTTGTAGCAACGTATGTGCTCTGGCCTCAAGATTTTGCAGAGAGGCTAAGACACATGCATTCCACAATACTTAGAAAGCGTTTTAAGAAATTTCACGAGGAGAGGATTTAATTAAAATAATTAATCATTTTTAATGTATTCCTAAGTCTAAACTTAGGAAATGTGATTAATTAAAGTGTATTAATTAGATTGGGTGTGAATCTTCTAGATAAAGACACATATCAACTCCTAGTTAATCTTAGTTAATGTTTCAATCTTGGCCGTTGATATGTCAACGAGAGATTATAAGGAGCTCGATGGGCATTTGGAAAACACACATTGATTAAGAGATCAAGAGATCGATTTCTCAAGAGAGCAGCGCAGCAGTTGTTGGAGGAAGATCGAAGTGATTTCTTGCAGTGAGGGGCAGGGATAGTTTGTCGGAGGAAGTTTTTCCCGATCTAGAGAGTGCAAGGTAGAGAAGGTAGAGAGAAGTCCACAAAGGTAACACAAAGCTTCAGAGGGAGTTCGTAATTATGCTGGGGAATAGTCGAGATCTAGTGCCAGGAGCCGCGGTGTGAGACCGAGAGTCCAGAGGGTCGAAGTTTCCAGTGAGTAGGAGATTAGGAGGAGGTGCAGCGTAGACCCAGCAGCAGTGACATAGTGACTGTGTGGGCAGACGCAGAGATAGCGCAGGGAGCTCATCTCCAGTCAGATTAGTGCCGGATTTTCTAGTGACATTGTGAGATCTTCTCACTATCTTTTTTCTAGTTTTATCTTTGTATCGGATTGCCAGTTTGGGCATCGAAATACTTGTATTCAGAAACAACTGCATAATAATTAAAACCCTCAGCTGCTGCAACAATTTTCTCACATTGGGTTTTTTCGGGGATGTTGTCCAAAAACAACAGTGTATATGTGTGTGTTTATTTCCTTCTTGCTCAGTACTTGTATCCACAATATTTTTTATGTTGTAAAGGTTGCAATTATTTATTTCGATTTTTACTTTGTAACACTGTAAATAACTTGATTCAAAATTAACAAGTAGAAGAAATAACATCAGATCGCTGCAGTAGGGATTTCGATCTAGGAATTTTCACATGAAAAAGGTTTGTATACGCAACGAAGTAATCTTCAAAATACTTGGAAGACGTAAACATCCATAGTAGGTCAAGTATTATATATTGAACAGTATATAAAAGAATTGATGAGATGATTACAAATGAGGGTGAGGGCCTACTTATCTACCCTAGGCAGGTTCCTCTTCATAAACGGTCATGTCCTTAGAGACATGCGTCTTCACTACTAATGATTAGTTAATTAATCATTAATCATTATTATTGTTATTTACATTATTTGTATTATTTTATTTATATTTTATTCATAACAGTCAAGGAATGACAGTGCAGATGATACAAATTATTTCTTCTTTTCTGCTCTTATAGGTTCTATTGCAGATCACAATGACATTTGGTTAGTGAACAATGGTGCCTCTAGAGACATGATAGGAAATTGTGATAGTCTCACAGAATTGATGGAAAAGAAGTCGACATAAAAAGTGGAACTTGGTGATAATGCCAAGTATGCAGTCAGAAGCATTGACTCAACATCTTTCTTGTTCGAATCAAGAGGGCTCTAGCATAAATTCTACCAAGGTGAATGGTGTTTGAGAGGGAGGCTTGTACAGACTTCGAGGATAATTTATTCAAACGTTGATACATGATAACGTTGAAGTTTGATCTATGCGAATTATGGCACCGAAGATTTGGTCACATTCACTACAAGGCTTTACCAACACTGAGGAAGATGGTTACATGTCTTCCATAATTCTAGGTAGAGCTTGAAGGAGTTTGCAAAGGTTGTGCACTTGGTAAGGATGTCAAAGGATCGTTTCTAAGCAGTGATAGTAGGTCCAAAGGAATTTGGTTCTAATAGATTCAAATGTATGTGGACTAATGCAAGTGTCATCCTTGGGTAGTTTTTTGTACTATGTAACTTTCATTGATGACTTCTCCTAGAAGACATGGGTTTACTTCCTAAAGACCAAGGATGAGGTCTTCAACATGTCTCAAGAGTTCAAGGCTCAAGTAGAGAACTCGATAGGGAAGAATATTAAAGTTTTGAGGTCAGATAATGGAGGAGAATATACCTCCAAGGAACTTGTTGCCTTCTGTAAGGAAGTTGTGATTAAGAGGGAGGTGATAGTCCCTTACAACCCTCAACAGAATGGGATTGTTGAAAGGAATAATAGATCTATTATGGAAGCTGCTAAGGCAATGATTCATGATCAGGACTTACCCATGTCCTTATGGGGAGAGGCATCTAAGACAACAGTCTATGTTCAAAACAAAAGTCCTCACTGGATTTTGCAAAATAAGACTCTTGAAGAGGCCTTCATGGGTGAGAAACCAGAGGTCGAACATTTGAGTATCTTTGATTGTCTTGTTTACATTCATGTTCATAAGGAGAAGAGGTTGAAGTTGGAGCCTTTTGGAAGGAAGGGAATGTTTGATGGATACAATGAGACATCAAAGGCTTACAAAATTTATGTTCCAAGACATCGACAGGATGAGGTCAGCTTGGACGATACTTTTTATGAGGATGTTGCCTTCTGAAAATCTAAAAAATCTCACATGGATACTAATAATGATGAAGAACATGAAGCTCCCAGGGATGTAGGTACATGGCATTCTCTACCTATGGAACATCCTCTAGATCACCAAGAAGAGGCATAAGGGCCCAATTAACTCGTGGACCCACCTACATGACATGGCTTCAAAGTACATTGCAAGATGTAGAGGGACATGTAGCTCTCCGTGGCACTTTCAGAGAACCCAAACGTCCGAAGAATTACTCAAGATATGCAACACTAATGAGTCACATCCTTGATTCTGAATCATCCAACTATGAAGAGGTAGCTAACTAGCAAGTTTGGAAGGATGTAATGTTGGAGGAATACCACTCTATCACAAAAAATGATGTGTGGGAAATTGTGCCGAGACCTAAAGGGAAGTTAGTGGTGACTTCCGAGTGGATATGCAATATCAATCATGCGGTTAATGGCAACATAGACAAGTACAAAGTGAGATTTGTGGCAAGAGGGCTCTCCTAGAAAGAGGGAGAGGACTATGAAGACACATTTACTCCAGTTGCCAGGTACACTTCTATTAGAGTGATTATTTCTATTGTTACTATTGTAGGTTGGAAATTGCTTCAGATGGATGAGAAAACCGCTATCCTCAATGGAGTGATTGAGAAGAAGTGTACATAGAACAACCTCAAGGTTTTGAGGTACATGAGATGGAGATTCATATTTGCAGACTGAGGAAAGCTTTGTACGGAGTCAAGTAGGCATCTCGAGCTTGATATTCTCGGATTGATGGATATCTAATGAGTCTTGGTTTTTCCAAGAGTGACACTGATCCAAATCTACAAGGTCGTTGGAGATGAGCCTGTGATTTTGCTATTATATGTTGATGACTTATTTATGACAGGAGCAAAGAATCTCATTGATCAATGTAAGAGGGAGTTGATTTCTGAATTCGAGATGAAGGATCTAGGCTTAATGCATTACTACTTGGGATTAGAAGTGTGGCAGAAGGCGGTTGAAATCTTCCTTGGTCAAGGGAAGTATATTATTAAGATCCTTTAGAGATTTGGGATGATGGAATGTAAGTCCATGGATACTCCAATGGTGACAAATTTGAAGAAGTTGTGTGACTTTGGTTCAGACTTGGTAGATCCCTGTATGTTTCGTTACCTGATCAAATCCTTGAATTATCTGCTTATTACCAGACCTGATATTTGCTATGCAGTGAACACTCTAAGGCACTTCTTGGTGGAACCTAGGCACGCGCATTAGATTGTAGCCAAGCATATATTGAGATATTTGTGTGGCACTGTCAGTTATGGATTGAGATATGTCTCAAATGGTGAAGTACAACTGCAGGGATTCACAAATTCCGATTGGGCAGGAATTACTGAAGATAGGAAGAGCACATTGGGATGTTGTTTTAATATATTGCAACTTCTTTGGCGAGTTGTGAAGCAACGTGGCTTTAGAAGCTACTCAGGATTTTTTGATTAGGTGCTGGAATCAATCGTGATACATTGTCACAATCAACGTTGTGTGAAGCTTTCAAAAAATCCAATTTTCCATGACAGGTCGAAGAATATTGAGATCAAGTACTACTACATTCGGAACATGGTACAAAAGGGAGTAGTGAGGTGCCAATACTTTTCTACATACGAGCAAGTTGCTAACATTCTCACAAATCCTCTCAAATCCTCTGCCTAGGATGAAGCTTGTATACTTCAAGGGCAAGCTGGGAGTGGTTGAGAATGCCTCCCTTGGTCAAAGGGAGTGTTGATGTCGTAGCATCAAGGGGTGGAGATTCTCCCTAGTTCATGGGTATTGATCGGGAGCCATCTAATGTGTCTAGGGAGATTAGTCTAGAGAGCATAAAGGCCCAAAGTGCTCCCTTGGTCAGGGGTTACTTGACCATATTGCCAAGGGGTTACTTGGCTAGTGGGTTGAGTGAGTTCCTTATGGCATCGGGAAAGTGTTTTACCATTTAATAGCATGTGACGACATTTGGGAATGGTAAATGGGCCCAGGGATTCACCATTTGTCAGGGGGTTCCTGGCATGACTCCATGTGACGACTTGTTGAGTTGGTGACCCATGACTAGTCTTGTTGACCCTGGTCAGAAGGTTCTGACCATATTGCCATGGGTTTTGGCTAGTGGGTGACTAGATCCATTTGCAAAGGGTATGCGTCTAGTGGGTGACTAGATCCCTTTGCATGATGCTGATGCGGGATGCTTTCAACATGTAGTGGATGTATACATCAATATAGCTAGCTCATTCAATCTTTCCTTGGGATGGTATTTTTATTTTTTAAACTAATGTACATTTGCGGATCTAGCTAAGAGGGAGTTGGATTTTTGTAGCTGTGATAGGTATTCAAGGCAACCAAATTAAAAGAATTTTTTTTTGAGTTCATGTCGGCCCCAGAAAGATAGGTCAGCCCCACCATACGAATGGGTTTGACCCTTGGTCAAAACCCTCCTACTTTGACCTCTATATATTGAGATTTGACCTCTCTCATTTGGAAAGCAATTCAGATCATCAATTCTTTTGTTTTCTGTTCACATGTGTGAAGGAGAGAGAGAAACAAGGCCAACAAAGTTTGACCTGAAGTTTGACTCGCATTAACTAGCCTTGATTGAGGTTTTCCTGATTTGTTTGACCACAGTTTGTCTGAGGAAGTTGGCCAAAAGTTTGGGCAGTTGACCGAACCTGTTTTGAGTAGTTTGATCATTGTTGACCGAATCTTTTCTGGGCAAGTTGACCATAGGTTGACTGAATTCTTGAGGTAGTTGCAGAGGCCAAATTTTGGCCTGTTTGACCTGAGTTGACTAACTGTAGTAGAAGGCAAATTTATCTCTTTGACTAGGTTTAACCTATGTGAATTGTGTGGTCAGTTTGACCAAGTTTGACTGGGAGAAATCAAATTGTACATTTGTTGAATTGAACAATTTATCCTAAGAAAAGATCGTTGGGTTTCTCGAGGGTAAATTGTTTTAACTTTTTTGTCTCTTGGGCAATGTGCATGCTTATTTTACTATGATATCTACTGCCCTATTGCATTTATGGTTGAAATTTTCTGAAGTATATTTGCTTAATGATATGGAATTGTGCTAAAGTAAGAACAATATCATTGGAAGTAATTATGTGTAGCAGAAAATTGTGCTTGTTTTTTATTGCACTTGAAAAATAAACAGTGAGCAAAGGTATGAGAGATGAATTTAGGCGATAACCTAATGACGATGGAGGTATGAGGGAGGAACGTGGGCAAGGGTTTTGACTGTAAAGTTTTTTCTTTTGTTTTTTTTTCCCTTAAAAATGAATTTTATTTGAATTTGTGTAAAAAAATTCAAATTTATTTAAATCCGAACAAATTTGATCACCCAATTAATTTGTCTCGATTTTCATGTTTAATTTCACCTTGATGTTTTGTGAACTCAATTGAATAAAGTTCAAATTTCTCGAAATTTGACAAACTTGGAATTTGAAGCTTCAAGTTTGTTGAATGTAGTGACTTAGGTGCTGCCTAGTTTGGTTTGTTCCAATTCTAACTTCTAAGTAATGCTTGTATCTTTTTGGGAGTTATGCATCAAAAATCTAGTTAATATCTATATATCTTTTAGATAATTTGGTTTGTGATTGCAAGTTTGTTTTGGTGCAACCTAATATAAGTGCAACATGCTTTATACCTTTTGAATGCAACAACTTGTTTTGTGGCCATACTATATATCCAAAATGAGCTATAACATTAATATATATTTTTTCGTCGAGGAAAGAAATCAACCTCCTTCTTAGCGTGGAGGCAAGAGTGAGGTTGCTGGTACTAGGCCAACTCACATGTATACTCATTAAGAGTTCACAAGGCTCAAATCCAATACAACAATATTCATGGCAACTAAGAGTTCACAAGGCTCAAAGCCAATACAACAATATTCATAGGCCGATACAACAAAATGCATATGCACGAAGCCATTACAACAATATTTATCAAGGCATTATAACTCATCATGTCACTAGTGGGGATTTGAACTGGGGTGGCGAAGATAAAAACAATTATGGCCAACCACCTGAGATAACCCCAATTCACTAGAGGAATTGGCAACTGAGTCAATTTCCTACTTGTGTGGTACAAGGTCGCTTTTGACCGCTACCACTATAATCTTTAGGTGCCTACATACGCCATTTTTGCAAACACAGGTTAGTTGGGGCCCGGGGGGATTTAAACCTCGAATCTCATGGTACAAAACACTTCATTATCATGATGATTGTTAATTGCACTGCCCCCCGAGGGCTATGAATATTAATATATAAACACAAACATATTCCAAAGCATTTTAAAAGGTGTAGGCAATGTAATGAACACAAATATATAAATATATAAACACAAGTATAAACATCGGTAAATAATGATAACTAATACTTAATGATAAATGAAAGCACAACATATGAGATGACACGATTATAAATCCCCATGTGATGGTATGCTTATGCACAATGCTTGGTTACCATGGTGGATAGGCCATGTTCCTTGATTAGGTCATGCCTTTTAGTTAGGATTTAGTTAGGATGTGTTGAATGAGATGAAATGATTACATAGCCATGTGATGCTATACTTATATGCACAATGCTTGGTTACCGTGGTTTATAGGCCATGTTCCTTGATTAAGTCATGCCTTATAGTTAGGATGTGTTGCTTTACTATATATATATATATATATATATATATATATATATATATATATATATATGGAAAAGACATTATCTCTTATTTTTGCTGGTAATGCCTTCTCATGATCCTTTGTTTTTGTAGTTGTGATAGTTAATGATACAAGATGATACAAGCTACGAAGCATTAACCATATTTGTTTTATTGTGAATGTACCAAACTGCCCTATTTAAAATTTCTACAAAACTATGTGGCAACAAGTTTTGTGATTTGGAAAACGATAAGATTCCACACTTGAATTAGGATGTATTATGTTCACTACATTGTCACCCCTTTTAAAAATGCTTTGTCCCCATAATATTTATGGAAAAGACATATATGTCTTATTTTGGGTTGTAATGCCTTCTTGTAGTTATGATAGTTAATGATACAAGATGATATGAACTACAAAGCATTGAACATATTTGTTTTTATTGTGAATGGTCCAAACCACCCTAATTTAATTTTCAACAAAAATATGTGTCCACATCTTTCGTGATTTGAAAAATGATAAGATTCTACACTTGAACTTCTATTCAATATTGTAGGTTCCACACTTAGCTTTGCATATCGAATTTGTCCTTGGTTAGTTCGTTGAATGATACAATAACTTCCATAATGCGTCCTTGAAGTTTGTGTCTTTCCTTGAAATCTGTCTTTTTCTACTTTTAGTGAATTCTTGGTTGATAACATTTCTTTTTTTTGTTTTTCAAGTTGTCTGTGATTCTCGAGGCTTGACCTATGGCTTGAGGAGCTGCGATCCAGGGATATCTAAGCTGTCAAAGTCACCCAAGGATCGCACCTGGCCTGGGCCATACCAGCCCTTTAGCTTACTAGATTTTTTAAAGCATGTCTCCTCCCCCTAGCACAGGGCACAACCACCCCCCTTGAGGTTTGATCCTTGGTCACCTTGCTGACGATGCCCATCCTCAACTGGTTGTGCTAGTGGGACTTGACTTGGTTGATAGCATTTCAATATAATCATCTTTTTTATTTTTTATATCGATCATATTTGTAATGGTTCCGTTGTTTATGGTTTGATCTACATTTGATGCCTTATGTATTTCAACAACGTCAGTGATTGTTCCTTTATTGATCATTGATTTCTTGGTTGTAAGTTCCTCTAGCCTTTCTTATTGTGAACTTTCTTCCCATTTTAACTTCTTAATTGTGTGATCAAACATCGGCTATGATTCTTAAGGTGAGAAGTTTCTTCGTCTTTATTAGTGAAAGTCTTGTCAAGTTCTCTTTGTATATTTTGTATCAACTTCATATTATCTTGAAGGATTGTTAGAATTCCTACAAACTTAGCATCAGACATTTAATTCCTAGTAGATTAACGATATACTGATTAAATGCACAACTAGGTTCATTAAAAAAAAAATCAGTGGAAGCAAAATAGACCAATCTTAATCACAAAAAATGACAGTAGATTCTACCCAATCACAGTTCTTCATTAACTTTTTTTGAATGAACTTGGGCTCTCTTGCTGGGAAGCTTGGCCTAACTAAGGAAACACATACAACACTAGGTTTAATCCAGCTGATCAAGCCCTCCTTGGCTGATCTGGATCTCCTTGCTGCCCCCTTCCTTGGACCCAACACTCACTGAGATGCCTCTCTCAATCGTTTGCTACTTTATGGTTCTTCTCCTTCTCCCTAGCCTTGCTTCTATAACTTTACATTGAGCTAAATCCCAAACCCTAATCTCGAAATTGATTGATAGCTGAGATTAGATCTCGCCTCACTTGAGATCAAGGGCTGAGATTAAAACATAATCACTAAATTAAGCAATTTATTTTTCCTAAGTTTACTTTAGCTAAATAAGCCAACATAATAATTATTTGCTTTTCTTAAGTCTAACTTAGGCTAAGTTCAAAAACAACTCGTTCACATTAGAGCAAGTGTCTAAGGACATTTGGGCGACTTCTGCATGCCTAGACCCTTAGGCCTGTGAAGAAGTACCTGCTGGAGCTACAAACATCAACAAGGATCACCCTTGAGATATCTTTAAGGTCTTCAGGTGCTGCTGGATTTGACTCCAATGTAACATCTTACACTATCATCTTCTTCTCTTTATAGGACAATGTCAAAAACTTCTTTTGTGTATTTAAGGTGAAAGTTCCTGATGTTTTCATCCAAAGTGAACGTACAATTGTTACTGCCATTGCTTCACAAAGATTTAACAATGAGTTGCAATATCAAAGTATAATCTTTAATGTTCAGTGGTAACTGGTAAATTGCTTATGTGATTTTTTTTTCACAAACACCAGCAAATAGTTATATTATAAAACGCTGTGACTGAATTATGAAGCTGACAAAAGTGCCACAAAATTTCTTCATTTGAGGTTATAGGAGAATTCTCAATCTTTAGATACATAAATATCAAGATTCCTCTGTTGCTGAGTCCAAACTTCAAAATTGCCTATAAGGGATAGATTGGATAACATACAGAAAATAGATAACATATAACAGAGGGAAGGCTGACTGTTTATGCATGGGTGGAACTATGTCTTACAGTTTACTAATGACCAAAAAACCAAAATTCCTCCTGCAGAATAAACTTCTGGAAATTGCAAAGAACTCGAGATAAAATTTGATACAGATAGAGCATTGAATGGAAGGACTAGTGGGAAAGCCTCTATGAACATTCAAATGGGCTGCTAGGATGACTGTAATTGATAGATAGGAGCCACTGAAGACACCAAATTTTTGATTTGCTGTTTCTGATGCTGAGGAGCCACAAGTGCAATCCATTTTTTCATGGTACCAACCCTTTTCTCTAGATATCAATTCTCTACTTGAGGTTTAGTAAAATGCTCAGAGACACGTCCATATCCTTTCCTGGAGAGCTCTCCATGCTGCCAATCTTCCTGAAACCATTTCCAATCTGAATCGCAGCTCTTCAATGGTTGTTTCATGCTGTTGGAGGGAGCTGCAAGTGGCTCGTAGCTACCTGAAATACATTATTGTTACGGTAGTAGGGGAGTAGATACGAGGAACCAAGAGTGGCTAGTATCAAGTTCAATTATCCACGCAGAGCACTCAGCCAGACCACCTATTTGAGCAATAAACCAAATGTGTGTCAAACATCATTGTTCTCCTGGAGATATCCCATAGTGGAAGCGTGGACATGGATGCAAGTAGTTATAACTAGGGCTGTGTACACCTTTGTTCATCATGGTGAGGGAATAAGTGTTGTGCATGACACGAGGAGATCTTCGGCGGTTCTAGTTGGTAGTACGATGACTTGACACTTGGTTAATCATTGTGCTATAAGATTGGATGAATCACATATGTTACCTTAAATGAAAAACCCCCTTTTGTTCCATAGTTGAAGCTTGATTGGCCTAGACGTTTTCCATTTGATTGTGTTCCCGTTTACTATTAAACCACTTGATCTTGCATGCTAAGTAGAAGAATTGGTCCAAAATTTGGTTGATGATGGATGTTGATGTTGATATTATGTCTTTTGAATTTATTCCTTTAACCAGGTAATTTATTACCAACTGAGAATCTCAAAACACAATTAATCAGTTTGGTTGGAGAGACCTAACTAGGGAAATGCCTTAAAGAAGAGCATATCCTTTTGTTGAGTTGTTAGTTTGCAACTTTGCATTCCAAATTTCCAACTTTCAAAGGGAATTTTACTTTGTTATTTGTAAATATTTTTTAATCTTCCTTGTACACAATAAGCACCAACTTAGAACATTTGTAGGCACCAACCTGTAGGAGATTTCAGTCCCCAGGCTGACCACCAACTCAACAGCTTCATAGGCACCAACCTACAGGATAGTCTAATCTCCTCAGCTGATCACCAACTCAGCAATTTGTAGGCACTAACCTACTTCTTCACTTCTCCTGGTTCACACAAATTGCCTTTCTTTAGTGTGGGTTGTCACCCAAACATGCCAGTCTCAAGTTTGCACCTTCAACCCTGGTCACAACCACCTGTTCCTCTTGACCTATTCAACCCCAATTCTTCTGCTCTTGACACCTTAAAGTTTTCACGTCATCCATTTTTGCCTGCAGCACACCTGCCTCATACTGAAACATAGGTCGGGCTCCTCAACAAAACACGGCCAGACCTTGCCCTCTTCAACAGAACTTGGGTAGGACAGTGAACTAGCCTCCAAAAAAAGACAGAACTTGGCCTACAACTAGCCCTCAAAAGAGGCTGAAGCTCAATAACATCTGGACTCAGCCTACATAAGGCTGAAACTTGGCCTCCACAGGGCTAAAATTCTGCCTTCACAACAGAGTTTGGTATCCTAAAAGTCCAGCAGGAGTAATACTGAATTTGGCCTCAAAACTGTGCTATAAAAAGACCTCCAGCAGGGATAGGGCTTGGTCTCCTTAACTGCTGAAGCTTGCCATCAACACACTTGAACTTCAGCCCTCAAGACAAGCCTTCAAGATACCAGAACTTGGCTTCAACATTAGTCCCTGAACTCGGCTTCAACTTGTCCTCTTCAACAGGCTTGAGACTCGTCCTCAACAAGGCTGCATCTAGGCCTCTTCAACAGGCTTGAAATTCAGCCTTAACAAGAGTGTAATTGAGCCTTTAATGCACCAACACTCTGCCCTTAAAACATACTTCAAACAACCAGAAACCCTTCCCAAGCAATTGTGCAAAAACCTTCCCAACTCAGCCTCCTTGCTGCTGCTCAAACTGGCTCTCCTTCAGTTTGGATCTGCGGTCTGTCTCAGAACTAATTCTTCACACAACCAAGTTTTCCATCCTTGATATGAGCCACATATGTGGACTTATTTATACTAAACCAGTAGGGGTTCAAGGGGTAGTGCGGACCTGTCTTATAGAAGGGTCGACTTGACTCTGGCAGCGTAATAAATATATATATTGCAAAAATTAATTTCTCCTCAACCATGAGGAGTTAGGGGGCGTGCCATATATCGTTGGAAAGGTCTTAGAATGTACTATTTGACTAATGTAATATTCTCCTTTATTTGGACAACTTTTGACATCAATAACAACCATTTTCAACAAGGATACTTTGATTATGAAGCTTATATATCCCTTGATACTGAAACTTTAAATACTCTTTTAATAAAATTGTTCCTTCTGAATTGTAGGATATTCAAATGACCAAAAATCTCTTTCTTAACTTTATCCTTGTGTATCGTTCTAAGCCTTTAACCTAAAAAATATCTTAATATGATTTTATGCACCACGTTATAACTTTAGGTTATATCTTGGAGTGGTGACTTTCTATCTTCATGTAACTCTGTATATATCTGTTGGATGTCTTTTTTTTGGGAAATACCCTATGTTGCATGGGGATCCGTCCCCACTAAAAAATCCCTCATACCCGACGTTACAGCGTAACAGGGACTTTTACAGGGGTTGGGAACGTTCTCAATTTTTTGGGGACTTCCTAGCCATTACCAATCTGTCCCAGGCAGATTTTGGGGACTTTTCCGATACCGTTCCACCATCCCCAAGGAAAAAACGGTATGTCTGACTCGATTTTGTTTGGGTTTACTTTGCTGTTTGGATGACTTTTCTTGCTGTTTCGGATGAACTTTTAGCGTGAAAAAGTTGTTTATGTTAACTTCCAAGATAACTGCTAAAAATACTCCTGTTCAATGTTGACATTTATTTTCTCCTCTCTTTCACTTAACTGTCTAAAGCAATAACCCTTATTGTTGGACTTCAGCCTATAATTACTGTTGCTTAAAAACGACACCCTTTTAGAAATAATTAAAAAGTCTGCCAACCTTTACTTCCTGTGGCATGACTCAATGACACCGTTATTGTTGATGAAGTAGACTGTCTTTGAGACTATTCCTATGCGACACATTTAACAAGTTTCTAAAGCCACTCCTATCCTACAGGAAAGTTGATGGACTGTGTTTAGCATTGTTTGCAAGGAATTATTGGGTTGTTGCTTTGCTGTCTGCAAGGTGAAGTAGACTGTCTTTGAGACTATTCCTATGCGACACATTTATTTCTAAAGCCACTCCTATCCTACAGGAAAGTTGATGGACTGTGTTTAGCATTGTTTGCAAGGAATTATTGGGTTGTTGCTTTGCTGTCTGCTGTCCTAGCAACCACATATTTTTTCCCTCAAACAATGAAGGTTGTATGGATGTTTATTTGTGAATACAACCTCTTATGTGAAGTAAAGGCTACCAGCAATGACTCATTTCGGCTCATTTCCTCTTAAGACCGATGTTTCCAAAACTGTTTTTTGCACTCACTTTGTCCAAGAATAATAAACCAGGATTCAAGACTGATTTACATGTCAGAGTAATGTAAAGGAACCACACTATGTTTAAGGCACTAACACACTTTGCAACTTTGCTAACTATGTCAAGGAAGTTGAATTTGTTTAACTTGGCCATATTAGTAGCAATGACTATAAGAAAGGCCTTTTTTGCTTTCATAGGATTAGGAATATGTCTAGTGTGGTTGCCCAGTCAAACCTGGTTTTTATTTGACAAACCTAACGACAGAGAGGGTTGATTTGAGTGTTGAGATTGGCAATATTAGGAATTTGAGCCAAGGTTTGATTTTGACAAAATTAGCATGCTTTCCAATTGGGATAATAAGGCGAATTAGTTTACATGCAAGAATGTCAACCAAAAATAGTAAAACTGAACATGGTTTTGGATTTGACCAAAAATAGCAATCAAGACAACTAGCTCTAGTAATTCAACCTGGGTTTTTGATATTACATTTATGGCAAGACAAATTAGGTCTTTGAAAGGTCAAACTAGCAAGAGTTTGTGTTTTAGCGCTAGGCCATTTGGACTGTCATATAGATGGATACCCTCCATCTAACTACCATGTGTCACACTAGAAGAATAGTCACTTGCTCAACACTGCTCTTGACTCATGAGCCTTCAACTAAAAACTCCAACTTGAAGTTTAGATTTGAGAAATGTATTTGGTTTTGTAATTGTTAATATGAATTTCAGATTTCTTAGCTAGTTCAATGTTTATAATTTTATTGCAATGATGTTTTTATTATATATATATATATATTATTGTCATCCCCTGGAAAATTTGGGGGTGCACTCTAGCTGCACCGGAAACTTGTCACACTATCCCCGCTGTCCCCTCGTCCTCAAAGGCAGTGCAACATTTGAATTTTTTTATTTTTTGTTGTTGTTTTCTTGTCCACCTTACCAAATAAATTACCTTCTTATAATTTTAATCCTTATACTTCTAATTTCTAAAGCATACAATCTTGACTTTTTATGCACCACATTATAACTTTAGGTTATATCTTGGAGTGGTGACTTTATATCTTCATGTAACTCTCTATATATCTCTTGGATGCCTTTTTTTGGGAAATACACAATAGTTGATTTTTATTTTCTTTGTCCACCTTACCAAATACATTTACCTTCTTATAATTTTAATGCTTATATTTCTAAAGCATACAACCTTGACTTGTACGTTCTCAACCATTAAGTCTCTCTCTTGACTTTTAAATGCTTTAGAATACCTGAGGGACCTTTTTCCTTAATATTAAGTTTATGTTTCCATATTAAGTTGCCACGAATGTATACGAGCCTTCACTTGTGTCCATATGAAGGATCAAGCTATTTATTAAAGGCCATCAATGGATGTTTAGTCAAGAATGGTGTTTAGTCAACAATGATTGGTGCAATGGTGATCTGAACCATAAATCCTTGGGCAGAACATGTTAAAACAAACAAGTGGAATGTGAAGTACAATTGGATTGAGGATAGCAATATCAATCAATAAGCATATTTAAATTTAAATTTAGATATTAATATCCACTAGCGAGAAAATTTTTCCATTAAGATTTAAAAGTAAAATGATATATGTTAGCAAAGGATGTGGTAGAAGCTTCTCAATGGAAAAAGAAAAGAAAGGACGAAAGAAAAAAGTTATATTAATGTTTGTCGCACTATCGTCTAATTTTTAAGACATGGTTTTGCTAGGTTAATCACCGAAGTTCAAACCCTGGTGGGTGTTGAAGAATGTAACTAGGTTTGGTCTTCATAATTGTATTTGAGTCACTATGAAATGTATTTATCAAAAGAAATAAAAAGAAAATTTTATTATTATTACAATAACTTATTAAAGCATGGGTTTCATGCTTGGGTCATCATTTTATAGGTTAAAGTCCCCATTGAGGACTTCTAGGTTTTATATTGAGTCATTCGAGTCATTGTCCATTTAATGAGACCCTTCTTGGGCTTTTGAATCATGTTATTATTGAGTCAAATATGTGATTTGTCACACCCACACCAAGTCGGCCCTTGCTTGATGAAGTTGGCCTACATGAGGACAATTCGACCCACAGAAGAGGCTATATATACAAGTGCAGTTCGATCCATTTTCTCACCAACTCAACAAGTTTGACACAGAAGAAAAGAAGTGCAAAATAGGTGCGAAGTTCAAGGAGAAGAAGGAGAATTGCAGGAGAAGAACAAGTCGAAGTTTTTGGGCTATCTCTCTCTCATTCATATGAAGTTACTGGGTTGCTGCTGGGGTCGAAGATATGTTGCTGGGTAGGTCGAAGTTTTTCTGTTGCATTGGTTGAAGTTCTGCTGCTGCATGGTCAAAGATCTAGATCAAAGTTGCTAGAAGGAAGGGCCGACTTGGTGATTGGAGGAAGTATGTGTCCAGGTCGAAGAGTCTTGGGTTATCTCGTCTTGTCTTGTGAAAACTACTCAAGGAAGAGGTTTGATTGGGATTTCCCCTAGATAGGAGTTTTTCTCTCGCTGAGTGCCTACATCTCGTGTCTCTTGTTCTTGTGATCTTCATACACACATAATTTGGTAATTGCTTGATGAAAGATAATATAAGAAAAAAGTAAAAGAAGCCAACATAATTCACAAGTAATTATTAAGAAAGAGAAATCAAACCCTAATACTACTAGCATTGATTTCTCAACATGGTATCAGAGCTAAGGGCACTCACAGGTTCACTCAATGATGTCAATGCATGGATTATTGATAGTGGAGCATCAAGGCACATGATAGGAGAAAACAAACAACGTCACACTCTATCAAAGGAACCATCTTCTCATGCAGTGGAGTTGGGAGACAACAAAAGTTATGCTGTTAGAGGATTGGGATCAACTTCTTTGAAGCTGGAAAATGGAGCAAAGTTGCATCTCAACAATATACTCTATGTTCCAGGTTTGAAAAAGAATTTACTTTCAATTTCTTTCTTAGAAGATAAAGGAGATAGAATTTCTTTTGTAGATGGAAAAGTTCTGGTTTGGGGAAAAGATTCAAGCATCGATAAAGCTAGGGTTATTGGAGTACGTGAAGAAAGTCTATATAGAGTCATAACACCATCTCCTCAAGCCCTAGTTGACATGGAAATCAATCCCATCGAGCTATGACATAGAAGATATGGACATTTACAATATAAGATCATTCCCTCTCTCAATGAATTGGTAAATGGCATCTCCAATATCAAAGAAGATCATGAAGGAATATGCAAGGGATGTGTGTTGGGAAAGAATACAAGGAAACCCTTTAGAAACAGTGAAACAAGGTCTAAGGATATATTAGACCTTATTCATTTAGATGTGTGCGGGCCTATGTCTGATAAATCACTTGGAGGTCATCTTTATTTTGTGACCTTCATTGATGATCACTCTAGAAAGACATGGCTCTACCTTCTCAAGAAAAAGGACGAAGTATTTGAAAAAATTCAAGGAGTTTAGATTAGAAGTGGAGACCCTAATTGAAAGAAGAATAAAGACTTTGAGATCCAATAATGGTGGGGAATTCACTTCCAAAGAAATGATTGCATATTGTAAAGAAGCAAGAATTAAGACGGAGCTCATTGTTCCCTACTATCCCAAGCAAAATGGAGTAGCCGAAAGGAAAAATAGGACAATTGAAGAATGTATACGAACAATGATTTTTGATCAAGACTTACCAAAATTTATATAGGGAGAAGCAACAATATATATACAAAATAGAAGTCCTCATAGAATTTTTGAGAATATGACACCTGAAGAGACGTTCACAGGAAAGAAGCCATGTGTGGACCATCTCCGAATCTTTGGGTGTCCTGCTTATATCCACGTTCCAAAGGACAAACGAAAGACGCTACATTCTACAAGCATTAAAGGGATCTTCGTTGGCTACAATCTTTCTTCAAAAGCATATAGAATCTACATCAAGGAAGGAAGACAAATTGAAGTAAGCAGGGACGTTATATTTGATGAAAATCATGCCTACAAAAGATCCAAAGATATTCCTATTGATTCTGATGACGAATACATACCACTATTCGAAGAAGAAGAGCACCACGACAAACCTACTACAATTCAAGAAGAAGGACCAAGTGAGCCTATTCAACCTATGATCATACCTGACACAAGGAAGATGCCAAATTGGTTAAAAGCTATTCTTGAAGATGCCGAAGAACATGGAGCCGTGAAAGGAACTTGTAGAGAAATCAAAAGACAAAAAAGATATTCTAGATATGTTGCACACATGACAAAACTAATAGAAGCTGAACCAACTACATTTGAAGACGCTGCTCATCAAGAAGTATAGAAGAAGGAAATGCAGGAAGAATATCAATCCATCATGACGAATGGGGTTTGGGAAATCATTCCTAGACGTAGTGACAAATCATTTGTCACTTCAAAATGGATCTACAAGATCAAGCACGTTGTTGATGGAAGCATAGACAAGTACAAAGCTATATTCGTTGCAAGAGGTTTCTTAAAAGGAAGGCATAGATTATGAAGAAACCTTTGCACCTACCGCAAGATATACTACTATAAGATCCTTGGTTTCATTATCTACTACAATGGGATGGAATATCCATCAAATGGATGTAAAAGCAACATTTTTGATTGGAACCATTGATGAAGAAGTATACACTGAACAACTTGAAGGCTTTGAAATAAATAACAAAGACACTTATGTTTGTAGACTCATGAAGGCCCTATATGGTTTGAAGCAAGCTCCTAGGGCATGGTATGCATGAATGGATGCATACCTTTGAAGAATCAGGTTCGTCCAAAGTACTATTGACTTAAACCTCTACATCAAAGTTGTGGATAATGAGCTAGGCATTATTCTACTATATGTGGATGATCTATTTATTACAAATGTTGAGCGAAGGATACAAGAATGCAAGAAGATGCCGGCAGCCAAGTTTGAGATGAAGGACTTGACACTGATGCATTATTACCTAGGTCTGGAAGTATGGCAGAAACTTATGGAGATATATCCAAGAAGTAGGCTTATATATAATGACTTCCTTCTTGCTTGTAGGCCGACATGAGCCGGAGAAGGTAAATCGACTTGTCAAGGAGTATCTTCAACATGTATGTTTAGCCGACTTCTTGGAGCATAGTGACGGGTTTGGAGCATATCATTACATCAATAATTGTCCTTAACACAAGTGTAACATGACTTTAGGTATATGAATCTAATTATATTTATGACAAGATGAAAAACACCTAAAGACATCAAGAAGAAGTCTTTGACCTATAATAAAACTCCTTGCTTATGAAACCCATGAGGCAAGCATTTCAAAATACATTTTACTATCTTTGTCTTCTTCATTACATAAATTCATAATTACAAGTCATTATGAAGATCGAACTTGGTTACACTTTACAACACTCCCTCTTAACTAGGGAGGTATTCACAATGGTACATGGTCACTCTCAATATGAAGAATCTCATAAGAATAATTCCATTGGTAATCCATCTGTTATAGCATCATATTAACCAACATTGTTACAGTGCAAGGCCTTGACTAAGAACTCCATCTCTCCACGAGACCATGAGCTACAATGCGGTGAGACCAATGATTATAGACACCTTCATCATTGTCTCCAAGGTACGTAATCCACCCGGGTGTTCATCGAGTATGACCTCCCCGGACTATTCTTATCGGGATAGCTAATCCTCAAAGAATATTTGTCCTTTCATGACTACTCTTTCCTTGGTGTTGAAATTTGGTTACCGGAGGACAGGTGGTTCCCTAAGGCTTTGATCTTTGGCCTAGGGAAAAGTCTCCAAAAGAATTTAATTTTTCTCCTAAAGTGACTTTATAAAGTTATAAAGTCAAATCTAATTTAAAGGTGACTTTAAGTGATAAAGTTACTAAAGTCTAATTTTAAAGTGACTTTAATAAAGTCAATGTAAAATTAGAAAGGAAAAGTGACTTTTGAAATAAATGACTAAGTGGGTCTTTATTAAAGTGGAGTGAATTAAAAAATAGAAAGTGAGATTTAAATGAGCATTTAATCTCAGCCCTAGATCTAACTCTGTTTCAACCATTGGATTTAGGGATTCTCCAAAAGTCACTTAGGGTTAGGTTGAAGGAGGGAAAGGAGGAAAAGGTCATTCATTCTTTCATGAGCAGATTGAGAGAAGGAGAGAAAGAGAGCTGGAGATTTTTCTGAGCAGTGAGAAGGAGGGTAGCAGTGAAGAGATTTCAGCGAAGGTACAGTAGCATTTATTGGCACACATACCGAGGCAGAAAATCCGTACAGCAAAGGAGAGGCAGTGTTTCCAAGTGAGGAGGCACAAAAATCGAGGAAGAGGGTACCGTAGCAAGCACGCACTCAAAGGCACAAAAATCAGGCACGTTTTTCGAGGAAGAGGGTGGCCGTCATTTCTGGCACAAAAATCGAGGAAGAGGACAACAACTACAACTCTGATTTTTGGTATGGATTTCGAGAGAGGGTGCTGTACGAAATCCGTACAGTCCGTACAACAAAGTACGGCTATTCCGACACGCTTCTTGAGGTGGCCGTAAAGCATTTAATGCTGTCCTAAGGTGCTATAAATTTTATGTTTTTTGTTATTGCTGATTTGGCACAATTTTCGAGGCGGTGTGCAAGCACAGAAATCGAGATAAGTTTGTAAATTGGTTGCTGGAATTTTCTTTGAGTTTTTCCTGTTTCACTGTAAAAGGCATTTTTCAAAAAATAAAAGAGAAGCTTTCAGACTGGTTTTCCCCAAGAGTTGTAGGGGATTTTTCCAGGGTCATGTTGACAAAAAATATCAGTGTTATAATGTGTTGAATGGCTGTTTGTATCTGCTGATTTTTATTTCTGCATTTTCCAGCATTCTGTAAATTTTCCAGAATTTGTGTTTTTAGCAAAAAAACATTATTTTTCTGTTGTTGAATGTAAGGATATGGGAAAGGGCATTTAACTAAAAGGAGAAATAAGGTGAAACTGAAAACCAGGGTGTGAAAAGAGGAAATTTCTACATGGTATCGGAGCTTGAGTGCTGAAAGTGCAGTTTGGGACAACAAGAAGAAAAATACAGTCTGCTGATTTTTCACTCAGAAAATTCCAGCAAGCTGATTTTTCACACACAAACTTTTTCATCTTTACTATAGCAGTGCTATTTTTAAGTTTTTAGGACAGCAGGATGTCATTGGGACTGAGGGTGGAGGATAGGTTGGATGCGCATACCAATTACAGTGTTTGGAAGGAGAGAATGCAGAGTATCTTTGAGGAGGCAGAAGTCTGGGACATCATGGTGCATACCACACAGAACCCTGTTGTTGTGCCTATTGATGCTGTTCAGTTGGCAGCATATAATAAAAAGAACAACAAGGGTAAGAGACTGATTCTAGACGGAGTCAAAGACCGTTGCATTCCTCATGTGAGAGGAAAGAGAAATGCTCATGAAATGTGGACAGCATTGTCCAATCTCTACCAGAGTACCAATGAGAATCGAAAAATGGTCTTGAAGGAAAAGCTGAAGACCATTAAGATGGGTAAGATTGATAGTGCAGCTGGATATCTCACAAAGATTACTAACGTGAGAGATGAGTTGGCAGCAGTTGGAGAGGTCATTCCACCCTTTGAGTTGGTGCGGATTGCAGTGAATGGCCTCCCTAGTTCATGGATGAACTTTGTTGATGGGGTTTGTGCACGTAAGACCCTTCCCAGATGGGAGAGGTTTTGGGATGATTGCATTCAGACAAAGATCAGGAAAGGTCAGCTTGGGGCAGCCAAGCCAGTTGAGCAGGATGAGGATGTCGCACTGTTGGCAGGAGGCAAGAAGGGCAAAGGGAAGAAGCAGGCTTCCACAAGCAATGGTGGGGGCAAAGGCAAAGGTAAAGGTAAACAGGGTAACACACAAAAGGACTATTCCAAGGTGAAGTGTTGGAATTGTCAGAAGATGGGACACTATGCAGTTGTGTGTCTGGAGAAGAAGAAGAAGAAGGGGAAGAACTAGAACATGGCAGCATCAACAGAGGTTTTCCCCAAGAGTTGTAGGGGGTTTTTACAGGGTCATGTTGACAAAAAATATCAGTGTTATAATGTGTTGAGTGACTGTTTGTATCTGCTGATTTTTATTTCTGCATTTTCCAGCATTCTGTAAATTTTCCAGAATTTGTGTTTTCAACAAAAAAAAAATATTTTTCTGTTTTTGAATGTAAGGATATGGGAAAGGGCATTTAACTAAAAGGAGAAATAAGGTGAAACTGAAAACCGGGGTGGGAAAAGAGGAAATTTATACACTTGGATGCCCTAATACATCCCCAAAAGAGTATCAGATGTCAAGTCAAGATTTTGTTTGAGTGATAGGCACAATTTTACTAGTGTCATGATAGAGGAGTTCAATAATCAATGCCACCACGATTGAGGTACATAGAGGGCTTGGTGCTATTGATTAAATGCTAGTTCCATGCCATCACACATACAAGCCAATGGAAACGTTGCAATCCCCCAAATCCTGAAAATTGTTAAGTCTATTGGATATTAAGTGAGATATAAAATTATACTTTCTCCATATGAAATCCAGTGAGGTCAGAACCACTCTCAAACATCCTGAGTCAATTATTGGTAATGTTACAGATTTAAGTAAATGGTCACACTTCAAGAATTTAACATTACCATTAATTACATGGCATTAGTAGGGTGCTAGGGTTGCATATTAGGTTTCTCCACTTACAAGTTATTGTTTTCAAGCAAGATTCAGTGCAGTAAGGAATTCTTTGAAGTTTGTTGCTTATTCTTTTAGTGGAAAACTTGTATAATAAGCTCATAATTGTGAATATTCAGAGATTTCGTTACTTGGTATTATATCAAAATAAAATGTGACATTGATGTTGGACAATAAGCACTGTATGGAAGTTCTACAAGGAGAAGTGACTTAGTTTTGTGAAAATTATGAAGGCAATATCTGAGACTAAAATTTATTCGAAAGAAAACATGTTTTATGTGTTGACATATAGATATGTTTCATATTGTTAGTACTAGAGCCAAATATGTAACCAAAAGGAGAAGTGACTATTGAAAAGTGTAACTTGGATCAGTCTTCATATTGACTATGTAATTATGTATAAAGAAGAAGGCAAAAATAATAAAATGTATTTTTGTTCTGCTTGCTTCATGGGTTTCATGAGCAAGGTTTTATTATAGGTCAATAGACTTCTTCTTGATGTCTATTAGGATTTGTCTTCTGGTTATAAATGTATTCTAGAGTCATGTATATGAAGTGTCTTTTCAAAAGGATATGGCAGTGTTATTGGAACCGAACCGGTTCCAGCGGAACGGGCCGGTTCGACTGGTTTAGGGGCAAAACCGGTCCGAACCGGCCCTCCGAACTAGAAAAGACCAATTTGGTACTGAATTGACTGGTTTCGTCACGAAACCGGTTCAGAGACTAGTCTGCAAGGCCCACAACCACGCAACCTAGGCATAAAAAACACTTTCTGTTTTAATTTATTAATTTTCTTAGTTTCTAATGCTACTCTAAACAACCCCCCCCCCCCTCCCCCCCCAACATAAAGTTATTTAAACACCCCCACCCCCTCTATTTCACTTACACTATTCATTCGAGTCTCTTGCAATTCTTGATTTGAGTTCGGTGAGGAGAATTCAAAGAGTTTTTTGCTTGATTCGGAGAGTGAATGCCCTCAATTGCAAAAAAATGCAATTAGAATTTTGAGCCAGACATGTAATTCTTCAAGGTGTGAGCAGAATTGGAGTGTGTTTAAGCGTATACACACTAAGAAGTGGAACCATTTGGAGCAAAATCACTTGAATGACATGGTTTTTGTTTAGTACAACCTTAGGTTGAGGCATAACCAATTGTTGAATAAAACCCCTGAAGCAAGCAACATTGTCTTGGGTGACTTTGATCCAACATCAGAATGGGTTGTGGAGAGTCAAGCACCAACATTTGACAATGAAAACCTTTCTTGGTTGCACTTGGACCCACCTCCACAGGATGCAGAGGGAGATATATCTGAAGCACCAGTAGCAACTTTAGGGCCAGGTGAATCAAGCCATAATTCCATTGCAGACTTGGATGCTACTCATTCTTCAAATGAGGATGAGGAGGATGATCAGGAATCAAATGATGATTCTGATGATGATTGATGATTTGATCATTGATTTGCTGTAGTTGTAGCTTGTAGTATAATACTATGATCTATCATGTTATTTTGGACTATAAAGGCCTTTTGGAGCTTGCTTCTTGATGTTTGTAACTTTTTTGGTTCATTGATGTTTTGCACTAAGTGCTATTTTGGTTATATAAATGGGAACTTTTGCATATTTGTGTATAAATGGTTTGGATTCATATGGATGCACATGAATATATCTGTTTTTTCTTTAAAATATGAATATTTTATGTGTTTTTGGTCAATCGTTTTTTTTTTTCCGATTCAGGTTCCGGTTCCAGTTCCGGCTCGATTCCGACCGGTTCCCGGTCCACAAGGTTTTTCGGTTTGATGACCGGTTCGGTTCTGATAACATTGTGATATGCTCCAAGACCTTGTCATTTAAACTATGAAGGAATGGCTCATGATAACCCTCATGACAACCCTCATCAACGCTGGAATAGACGCTCTCCATATCAGCCTATGGACAATGGTAAAGTCGGCCTACAAAGTAGATTGTAGGGTCGCCTAAAATAGGAACAATGCACTATATATCAAAGGACATGTGGCTAATTTGATTATCAAGTTTTTGTGGATTGTTCTGAAGCAGAAGTGTGGATATACCTGAGATATTTGCACTGTTCTAAAGGAAGAAATTCGATTGATTTACAGTGATAATAGGCAAGGGTGAAGAACTAAGTTTTGCTAAGTCTATAGTCCAGATTTGATGCGAAGTTTGTGGCTCAGGATTTTGGTAAGTCTGTGACCTATCTCCAGATTACATTGCGAGAAAGGAAGGTAAAGTTGTGATTTACCTTCCTCTTCTACAGTGCATAAAGAAGAAGTAGTATTTCTCAAGTGAAGAAGCTTCAGGGTCATGCAAAGTAAAACTTCTCGAGTGACCTTGTCTAATATTTAATATAAATAAGTCTGTGGAAAAGGCATTGCTATGCAAAGTACAAAGACATTCTAGAGCAGTAAGAAAGATCTTTGTTTAGGGTTCTAAAGACAAAGAAGAATAAGCAGATAAGTGGTTGAATAACCGAGAAAGATAGACCTAGAGATCGAGCTCTTTAGTGTTGGTGCAGGACAGTGCAAGTTGGTGCAGAAAAGAAGGATCAACTTTGTAGGGTAAGAAAGAAGCAGTGACGAGGTCTTGGAGGCATACATAGGTCAAGGGTTTGGGTCTTGGTCATGGTACTTGTCATTTGAAAATCTATAAGAAGAATTTCTCGTGGGTTTTCCTCACCAAGGGGGAGAGGTTTTGCCCTGGCTCGAAGAGGCTAAATTTGTGTCTCTTGTGTTATGGTAATTGACTTGATGAAAGACTAAATAAGCTTAAGAAGAGAAGACATAAGTAAAACAAGTAAGCTCACGAGTAATTATCAAGGAGAGAATTTGAATTAATCACCGCCCCTCCAAATTCTTAACATGGTGTCAGAGCTAATGTGCTAAAGGAAGGGCTACTTAGCAAAGAGGCACTCAAGGAAGCAAGAATCAAAGTCAAGGTCAAAAGTTTGCATTGAAAAGTCAAATCAATTTACTAGAAAGATTCTCAAATCATTTCAAGAATACCTTCCATCCCATTCAAAGGATTCACTCTTCAAGAAAAGAATCTTTGCCATCAAAGATTTATATTCAAGACATTGTTGGAAGAGACATCATCTTTTCGAAACATTCTTTGTCATCAAGGATTCGAGATCACCTACATTGGAGAATTTAATCTAAGAAGAAGTTCTCGACTTCATCTTCATCATCATCAAGGAAACTGTTGGAAGGAGAAAATCACTTTACTCAAGTAAGTATTTATGACCTTATCTAAATATGTCAATATGACTTATTGTATAGAGAGCAACAGATTGGTTGGGTCATCAAACTTTAATGCATGGAAGAAAAGAATAGATTTGAATCTAATTGAAAATGAAGTTATGGGCGTCATCGAAGGAAATACAATTCAACCTCCAAAAGAAGATATTCTAGCATACATCAAATACATAAAGGGAGATGTAAGAGCCCGAAGGATTCTTATAGAATCCATAAAAGACTCTCTCATTCCCTATGTATCAAAAGATAGAATCCTCAAAAGAAATATATGATAAATTGGTGGAGCTGTTCTCAAAAGGTTCTGCAAAGGAAATAATATCCCTGAGACAAAAACTATACAAATTGAGAATGTCAAGAAAGGAAGGAATAATTCCATATCTGATGGAGATTTTCGCAATACGAGATCAACTACAGAAATTGGGAGAAGTAATGTCTGATGGAGAAATTCTCACTATGGTACAAAATGCTTTACCAAAAGAATGGATAGGGTTCACTTCAAGCAGAGATGGGACAGAAGAAGCCATGCCATTCCAAGATCTAGGTAAGATAGAAGAATCAAGATTGAAAGCATGATAAAGTGTAGGGAATCAAGCCTTTGCAACCATGTCCATGAAGAAAGGAAGATTCAGTAAATTTGGTCCTCAAAATAAGAGAAGAAATATGGACAAAGCACGATGCTTTGGATGTAATGATTTTGGGCATTATAAACGAGATTATCCTAAATTTAGAAAGGACAAGAGGAAAAGGGAAGAAGTCCATGTCACAGATAAAAGGGGAGAACCTGATGCAAAGAAACTTAAGAAAGAAGAAAGTGAAAGAAATCTATGATCATCTTTCTCCTCAAGGGATTTCTATTGGTTGTAAAATATTAGGAAGCAATGTATATTAAAAGCATCATGATAGAAGCATGGAAGGAGCACTTGGGGAAGCAGCTCCTGGAAACCTCACTGATAAACAACATTGATGGAAGGTAGTCATCAAGATCAAGGGTCATCATTCAATGATCCATATGGAAACATGTGCTGACATGTTTCTAATGGAGTTCTCTATGGGTTCTCTGGAGTCTGGTTAGAAAGAAAGAAAAAGGTTTCATCAAGAATTCTATGTTACGGAATTCTGGGATTAGGATATGATGACATATTGATGAAGCGGGTCAAGGGAATGAAGTTTTTCATTCTACTGAAATTGCTATAGGATGACTCAAAGGTAAAAGGTATGAGGTACATATATTTATATGCTGACACTGGATGCTGTGAAGTCATGTCTATCTTTAGAAGTATGATCTATGAAGGAGGATCTCTTACGGTGCACAGGTTGCCACTAACAAACGAAATTAAATATGTCCTCATATGGAATATGAGGTAGTTGTATACAAATTAGGAACTGGATAATGGAAGTTCTTGGGTATGAAGCTGTGCGTAGAAAGAATTGAAGAGATCATGAAGTGCAACCATGTAAAGAGGCAGTTATCATACGAAAGCCAAGAAGATGTGATTAGGAGATCTCTTGTGAAGATATGTGAACTCTGATAGAAGTATGGTAAACAAGAAGACTCTTGACAAGACATATCTTTAGGAGATGTCTCACTTTGAATAAAGGATAACGATGGCTACAGGAAGATGCCATGGTGAAAGATCATCATTGAGGTAACTTTTGATTTAAAATTTCTTATGTATATCTTTATCTAGGGCTGTCAATCATGTGGAAGGATGTAAGATCCTTGGAGATGATTTGAAGGAAAGTAGCATGGCATAAAGGTGCACCAGATAAGGAAGTCCGGTGAATCACTTTCTGATAGTTGACATGACTTGTGGATGAAAGTGATGAATGATCTATTATGCCCTATGAAGCCAAAAGTTGAAGATTCCTCGATATCGAAATTCATGACATTGAGGGAAGGAATTCTTCATGAGCTGGGTGTCTCACCATTGCTGCTGCAGGTCCCTGGTTGAGAGGGAGCCTGGTGGTAAGTTTCTTGCTTGGAAGAAACTTGAAGTATGTCCTTTCTGAGTTAAGAAGGAGTGACGTATGTGATTCTCTAAATACATGTGTCATGCACTAGATCGGGACTAACAGTGGTAAGTCTTAGTGAAGGCCATGTGGAGAGAATAGATAGACACATCATTCTGGTTTTCACCTGGAAGACAGAATGGAGGATTGGGTAATCATCTGGCATTCGATGCTCTTTGAGAATGTTATAGGGCATTCAAGATAAGAGTAGTTGGGGATCGATATTCTTTGAGGGTTGGCTACCCAAGAGAAGAATAGTCCAATAAGGTCATACTCTGGGAACACCTAGGTGGAGTATGTGCCTTGGAGAGACAATGAATATGGTGTCTATAAGTCATGTGTCTCACCAACATTGTTGCCCATTGTCTCGTTGAGAGATGGCTCTGTTAGTCAGGGTCTTGCACTAGGACATTGCTGGTTGATATGATGCTATACAGATGCAATTACCAATCCGATTCTTCTTATGAGATTCTTCAGTTTGAAAGTGACCATGTACCTGTATGAACACCTCCCTAGCTAAGAGGGAGTGTTGACAAGTGTAACTAGGATCAGTCTTCATATTGACTATATAATTATGTATAAAGAAGAAGACAGATAATAAAATGTATTTTTGTTATGCTTGCTTCATGGGTTTCATGAGCAAGGTTTTATTATAGGTCAATAGACTTCTTCTTGATGTCTATTAGGATTTGTCTTCTGGTTATAAATGTATTCTAGATTTGCGTATATGAAGTTTCTAGTCAAAAGGATATGCTCCAAGACCTTGTCATTTAAACTGTGAAGGAATGGCTCATGCCAACCCTCATCAATGCTGGAATAGAAGCTCTCCATGTCAACCTATGGACAGTGGTAAAGTCCGCCTCCAGAGCAGATTGTAGGGTCGGCCTAAAATAGGAGCAATGCACTATATATCAAAGGACCTATGACTCATTTGATTATCAAGTTTTTACAAATTGTTTTGAAGCAAAAGTGCGGATATACTCGAGATCTTCAGACTCTTCTAAAGGAAGAAATTTGGATGATTTACAGTGATAATAAGCAAGGGTGAAGAACTAAGTTTTGCTAAGTCTATTGTTTGGATTTGATGCAAAGTTTGTGGCTCAGGATTTTGGTAAGTCTGTGACCTATCTCCAGATTACAGTGCAAGAAAGGAAGGAAGGAAAATCTGTGATTTACCTTCTTGATCTACAATGCGTAAAGAAGTAGTATACTTCAAGTGAAGAAGCTTCAGGGTCATGCGAAGTAAAAGGTCTTGAGTGACCTTGTCTAATATTTAATATAAAGAAGTCTGTGGAAAAGACATTACTATGCAAAGTACAAAGACATTCTAGAGCAACAAGAAAGATCTTTGTTTAGGGGTTCTAAAGACAAAAAAGAATAAGCAAAAGTGTTTGAATAACCGAGAAAGATAGACCTAGAGACCGAGCTCTCTAGTGTTGGTACAGGACAGTGTAGGTTGGTGCAGAAAATAAGGATCAACTTTGAAGGGCAAGAAAGAAGCAACGACAAGGTCTTGGAGGCATACTTAGGTCAAGGGTCTGAGTCTTGGTCGTGGTACTTGTCATTTAAAAGTCTATAAGAAGAATTTCGCGTGGGTTTTCCTCTCCAAGAGGGAGAGGTTTTGCTATGGCTCGAAGAGCCTAAATTTGTGTCTCTTGTGTTATGGTAATTGACTTGATGAAAGACTAAATAAGCTACAAGAGAAGACATAAGTAAAACAAGTAAGCTCACAAGTAATTATCAAGGAGAGAATTTGAATTAATCACCGCCCCTCCAAATTCTCAACAGTGACCAGAGTCTAGGCCAAGGGACTCGGCCATGCTACTAAACGACCACAATCACTAGTTTAGAGCATACTAAGGGAACTCAAAATGGGAACTATAGTACATGTGAGTCATCATTAGGATGTGTGGGAGACCTAGATGTCGTTATAATGTAGGTTGGGCATGGCTAATGCATGTCGAAACTCCACATGATAATATCTGTGGGGATGCTTATAGTTAGTATGTAGAATCCAGACACTACAGATCTAGCAAAGGTTCTGATAATGAATCATGTGAATGAATTTGGTGCTCAAGGGCTTCTTGGAACGTTTGGAGCAAGATATAATATCCTCAAGAAAATGTCTGGCAGAGATCAGGTGCCAGGGAAGTAGGAAGAAAATCTGCTCTGGATATGGTAGTAATGGATTCTTGTGCAACATATTTTGTTGTACATTTTTGTTTTGCAACTCTGTTACCATTGCAGGGCTAAACCTTGTTTAACAAAAAATATTACATAATTTCAGGATATTCATGCATGGAAGCACAAAGTTACACTAGTATACACTGGAAATCCTTTTGATAATGGTCAAATGCCTTGTAAATATTATGCCCTACAAATCATTGGATAGAAATGGTAGTTTGAAAGTAGAGAACCAAAGTGGTAGCAAAAGCCTATCAAGAGATCAACATAATCAACTCATAAATATTCCTTTCGAGAAGGAATTAACTGGAGTATAAAGAGTCATTTACAAGAGTACAGGCACTTCATTGTATCAAGGGACATATTTAAGTAACTATGTTAAAATATAATTAGCCTAGTTTGTTCCGGCTATTCTATAGCTGCTTGTGGACATAAAGAGAACTCGAATTAATTAGAGGTTATTTGCTATTCCTCATTGGAGAGAGAGAGGTGTAGCATAGAACATAGAAGAGAAGGAATTCTTTGAAGTTTGTTATTCATTCTTTTGGCAAGTAGCATCATTGTACATTTGCAGCTAACTTGTTAATTAGGTCAAAATTGCTAATATTCAAAGATTGTGTGACCCAATATTTATATAAAAGTTAAATGTGGCACTGATGACGGACAACAACCATGACATGCAAGTTCTGGAAGAGGCGACCCAGATTTGTGAAAATTAAGAAGAAAATGTCTGAGACAGAAATTTATTGGAAAGAAAACATGTTAAATGTATTAACTTTTTATTCACAAAAACTTAGAAGGAGATTTGTTTCATACTGTTAATAATTTTGTACAAGATTGCTATGTATCTCTTCAAAGCATGTTTCAGATTCCTGTGAAGTATGAACTCCAAGGAAATTTAGGGAAACCAAATTATTAGAGAACAAGTAAAAATCTGGATATCCAATTATTTGATGGTTCAATTGGTATGGTATGTTACTACTTGTACTGGAAAGGGGATGCTACCGTATTCTATTATATTTGTTTGAAAAATTGCTAACGTGCTATTTTTCTCCTTTGAAATTAGTTTCCTCTCATCTCTCAGATCACGTAGGCAGACAAGATTCTTGTATTGGCGATTATGTATGATACCTAAATTTGCAATCCAATTATCTTAACACTTTGCACATGCCCATTAAGGTTCTAGTGAAAATTGAGCATTAACAGTAGAAAGGAATAGTGGAGGAGGGGTGAAATTGCTAAATTCACTTAAAATATTTCTTTCTCCCGAGTATTGAACATTTCATTTTTTGCGCTAATTCAGTGTTTGGATGTCTGACTTGTTTATTGTTACCTACACTTGTTGGATAATGTTGCTTCTAGGTCATCCGGCAGGTGAATTATTGTGGAGTTCTTGGAAGAAGTTACTATATTGAGAAAATATAATTCCTCGCTTTGCTTGTAGATTCATTCTTGCTCATTGACTGATACAGTGTGTTTTGGGTTGATATTTGATCAAGTAGTTGTCACCTGTTTACATCGTATATGCAATCATTCTTTTACAATAGTCATAAAGATTGCAATTTGTATATGCAATATTTGTTTAGCATAAGCATATAAAGATTGCAGTGTTTCTACAAGTCATGCAAAGCTTATTATCTGTATTATTGCAGGAAGGGGTGAATGTCATAGCTATTACATATGGGTCAACTGGTGAATGCCCATATCCTCGAGTGCAAAAACTTGTAAGCTATGCTATTTCATTTTTTTTTTGTAATTTGTTTTATTGTCAGTCGTTTATGGTTATATGATTCTTGTCCTTTTTATTTTTAGGAGTTTTATTTAATTTTACTTTTCAAACAATGTTCTTCAAAGTGGGATTTGCCTTCGACTTAGATGCTATAACTATGTGGTATCTATTCCATCAAATTTACCCAAGACTGCACTTGGTCTTGTCTGTAATGTGTTACAAATATCAGGAGTACCAAAAAGTGTTTCCTAGTTCATTAGCCTTTTTGCCTAGGGGAATACTTTAATTATCTTTTTGGCATGTGACTTTATGGGTTATATTAAAAATTAAAGTCACGAGGAAAATGTTACTTTATGTGGTACATGTACTAGGTACTTTATATTAATGTCACTTTATGAGAAAAAGTACTAAAGTACTTTCTAATATTAAAGACACTTTATATTTTTAAAGTGACTTTATGTGGAGAAAGAGTACAAGGTACAAAAATTAAGTTATAAAGTGACTAGGATCATTAATAAGGGGGACCACATTAAAAGGGGGTCAAGTGAGAGAATGATTTCCACCATTGATCTCATGAGCTGAGATCTAATTTCAGCCCTTGATCAATAGGGTTAGGGTTCTCCTATCTAATGAAAGACAAAAAGGGAGAAATGGAGGAGCAAGGAGAAGAGGAGGAAGCTTGGATAGCAGGCTGGCCAAGGGAGAGAGAAACTACCTACAGCAAAGAGCACTCAGGCCAAGTTTAAGCCTGTGAGAGAACAGAACACATTCCAAGTTTGCTGGCCAAAAATTCTATGGAGCAGCTTCAGCAGTTTTACAGAGCATGAGTTTCCTGAAGAAGACCAGTGAGAAAATCAAGGAAGAGAGCAGCTGTTCCTGTCTCGAAATTTGTGGAAGAGGCCTGTCTGCAACAGGCCCAAATTGCGAGCGATTGTACTGTCATTTTCTGGCTGAAAATTGAGGAAGAGGGCAGTTAAAGGCAGGCCCAAATTTCCAGAAATAAAGGGCAGATCTCTGGCATGAAATTCAAGGATATTTTGTCAGTAAAAGAGCTCGATTTCAAGGCAGATAAGTCTGCTGTCAGTGCATTTAATATATCTGTCAGAGGTTTACTGTGAGGCACGAGTTTCAGAGATAAAAGGCTGAACTGTGTCAGAGAAAAGGGAGATAAGTATAATGTGTGTTTTTGCTGTGTAATTGTTTTCCTGAGAAACAAATAAAACTCTCCCTGAAGGCTGGTTTTTCCCAGTGGGTTTTTTTTCCAGGGTCATATTAGACCAAATATCATTGTGTAAAAGGCTTCTTATTCTCTCTGTGCTTGTAAATTTGTTTCCTTATCGGCTGAAAAATAAATGTTGTAGAGTAGTCCTAAAAGTTTCAAAAGAATTAGCATTCAATTTTTATATCTGTTAACTCTTTGGGGCTGTGGGCATTAAACATCAAAACCTTGAACTGGGTGGGCTACAAATTTGTACACAATTTCTACCTGTTTATTACAACCATGAACCATCAAGGTTTATGAGACTTGCACAAAATCTGGGTAGCAGTAATTATCTCCTTTTATTTCCATATGAACACATGGAGCATGTTTGGCCAGTATTCCAACTTACCGCTAGATTGCAGTCTGATGGACTTGGAAGAAATTGTTAAAGAAGCTTTTATGAGACTGTTATCTTCATTTATGTATCAGTAATTTTGTAATTTGGCTTTTGGACAGCATCTTTCCTGAGGTTTGCAAAATTAGGGTGTTTAATTCAATTTCTCTTTCATGATAATTACTTGAGATTTTGTTATGCTTCTTTTACTTGGATCTTATCTTAGATTATTACATTCTTCATCAAGTCAATTATCAAATATACAAGAGACACAATATTTAGGCTTTCCAGCCAGGACCAAAACCTCTCCCTCTTGGAGAGGAAAACCTGATAATCATTCTTCTTATAGATCATCAATTGACGAGTACCAATACCATGACAAAGACCCTTGACACCAATATGCCTCCAAGACTCTTGTCACTTTCTCTTCTGCGCTCCTTATGTTGATCTTGCATTTCTGCACCATGCTGCACCAATACTAGGAAAGCTCGGTTCCTAGCTCTACACAGTGAACTCCTTCCTGCCCTTACTTGAACTGACCGCGGCCTCCGAGAGACTTATTCTCAGTCTATCGTCCTGTATCCTTGATGCCTTAGACCAAGATCTTCTTCGCTGCTGTAGCCCTCCTTCACGCTGTATATTCCTGACTTATTCTTCACTGAAGTAGCCTCGGCCTTCCTGAGATATGTGACACGGGGATGGACCCTTAAACAGAGATAGTATACTGATACTCCTTTCTCTTGACCCAATCATAGTGCTGTTCTCTCGCCCCGATAATTATTCTTCTTATAGATCATCAATTGACGAGTACCATAACCATGGCATAGACCCTTGACATCAGTATGCCTCCAAGACCCTTGTCACTATTCCTTGCTGCTTCTTCTCGGCTTCTCTAGTTGATCCTTCCTTTCTGCACCGTTCTGCACTAGCACTTCTTGGCATGTACTCGAGGAGTCTCTGTCTTCTTGTTGCTGCAATCCTAGACTGAAGGTTCAGTCTCTTTGTTGTTACAACCTTGGATATTCCAATCTCGTTGTTGCTGCAACCCTTAGACAGAGAAGTAGGTCCTCTTACTGCTGCAACCTTAAGACAGATTTTGGTCTCCTGTCTCGACTTATCCTCCTTCTCCTTGGAACTGATTAAGCTTCACCTCGTCCCTTCCTCGGATCCTTTTTTTCTGGTTTAGTACCCTAAACAGTGATGTATATTCTTCTGCAATACGACCTCAGAAAAGTCTCGGCCTTCCTGAATATATGCGAGGTGTTATAGCTTAAGACAAAAACTCAGATTGCTTTTCCTTCGCTATCTGATCTTCTCTTTACGCACTGTTCCTCGCACCCTTTTTCAGACCTATTCGAATTGTGTATATTCTAATGAGGCCGCAGTCCCTTATATAGTGTGATTGCCTTCTTAATGTAGGCTGACATGAGCTGGAGAAGGTAAACTGACTTGTCAAGGAGTATCTTCAACATGTATGTTTAGCCGACTTCTTGGAGCATAGTGACGGGTTTGGAGCATATCTTTACATCAATATTGGTCCTTTACACAAGTGTAACATCAAGAAGAAGACTTTGACAAACACCTAAAGACATCAAGAAGAAGACTTTGACTTTGAAGAAGACTCTAATTATATTTATGACAAGATGACAAACACCTAAAGACATCAAGAAGAAGACTTTGACTTATAATAAAACTCCTCACTTATGAAACCCATGTCAAGCGTTTCAAAATACATTTTACTATCTCTGTCTTCTTCATTACATAAATTCATAACTACGAGTCATTATGAAAACCGAACCTAGTTACACTTTCCAACACCCCCTCTTAACTAGGGAGGTATTCATAATGGTACATGGTCACTCTCAATTTAAAGAATCTCATAAGAAGAGTTCGATTGGTAATCCATCTGTTATAGCATCATAGTAACCAACATTGTTACAGTGCAAGGCCTTGACTAACAACTCCATCTCTCCATGAGACCATGAGCTACAATGCTAGCGAGACCAATGATTATAGACACCTTCATCATTGTCTCCAAGGTACATACTCCACTCGGGTGTTCATCGAGTATGACCTCCTGGGACTATTCTTATCGGGATAGCTAATCCTCAAAGAATACCCTTCCTTTCACGTCTACTCTTTCCTTGCATGCCCTAATACATCCCCAAAAGAGTACCGGATGCTAGATGATTACCCAATCCTCCATTTTGTCTTCCCAGGTGAAGACTAGAATGACGTGTCTATCTCTCCCTCTTAACTAGGGAGGACATACCCATTTCTCAAGCTCCCTCTTATCCAAGGACTTGTCCAGGCTCACAGGGACTTGCTTCCAAACTCCCTCTTAGCCAAGGACTTGCAACAACAATGATGAAAACACCCAACTGCTCATGAACAACTCGTTTCTTTGATGTCATGAATTTCTTCGTTGTTGAGGAGTCTTTATCTTTGGGACCTCGCTTAGGGCACAAATCATCCATCACTTTTCGTTTTTGTTAGAAAATGATCCATCAATTCTTCATCTTATCTAGCTTCATATCATGTTGCTTTTCTTCGAACCATACTTCTTCCAATGATCTTTCATCTTGCCATATGGTTGTCAACATGTGGAAGACATATACTTCCCTTTGGCAACCCTGCATAAGTTCATCAAATATTAATTGATTATAAATATGAACTTTTAAATCAAAAGTTACCTTAGTGATGAACTTTCACCGTGACATCTTCTTGTAGACATCGACATCCTTTTTTTGCAGATTGACACATCTCCTAAAGATATGTATTGTCAAGGGTCTCCATGTTTTCCAGACTTCTATCAAAGTCTAGATATCTTCCCAAGAGATTTTCTAGTCAAGTCTTCTTGGCTTCCTTGGATGTTGATTGCTTCTTTCCATGGTTGTACTTTTCATGATCTCTTCCTTTTTCTTTCTCCACACAATTTTATTTCATTTTTAGGAACTTCCATTGTGTAGTTCCTTGATAAAGTACAGTCACCTCATATTCCATACGAGGACATATTATGTTGATTTCATCTAGTGTAGATCATGCCTTTTGGCAACCTGTGCATTGGAAGAGTTTCTTTTTTCTATTTTGATCATACTTCTAAAGATAGAAGTATACTACTTGCAACCACATGACATGACTTCATAGCATCCAATGTCAGCATATATATACATGTACCTTATTCTTTTCCTTTTGAGTCATCCTGCAGCAAGTTTCCTTAGAATGAAAAGTTTCATTTCCTTGACTTGCTTCATCAATATGTCATCATATCCTAATCCCAGAATTCTGCAAGATAGAACTTTGAGAAACCTTTTGCTTTCTTTCTAACTAGTGAATCCAAAAGAGGTTTACATTAGAAAATGTCAGCACCTGTTTCCTTATCGATTATTGAATAATGACCCTTGATCTTGACGTCTGCCTTCTATATATGTGGCTTTTAGTGAGGTTCCCAGGAGTCACTTTTATCTCATAACATAGATGTCACATAAATGTTTTCAGACATCCTCCCATGACAAGTACTCCTACTTTAATGCTTTTATCATGATGCCAATTCTAAAGTGATGTATCTATCTAATGCTTCATAATATTCTACAACCAACACATGCCTCTTAAAGAGGAAGATGATCTCAATCATAATAGAGATCTTTCACTTCTTTCTTAGGTTTCTTTGAATTTGGTTCATCTATTTCTCTTGTGACATGGGCTTCTTCCTTTTTCCTCTTTTCCTTATTAGATTTGGGACAATCCTTCTTATAGTGCTCAAGTTCATTACATGCATAACATTGTATCTTATCCATGTTTCTTCTTTTCCTCTGAGGACCAAACTAACCAATTCTTCCCTATACACTTGATTCTCTTCATTTGATCTTGACGTCTGCCTTCTATATATGTGGCTTTTAGTGAGGTTCCCAGGAGTCACTTTTATCTCATAACATAGATGTCACATAAATGTTTTCAGACATCCTCCCATGACAAGTACTCCTACTTTAATGCTTTTATCATGATGCCAATTCTAAAGTGATGTATCTATCTAATGCTTCATAATATTCTACAACCAACACATGCCTCTTAAAGAGGAAGATGATCTCAATCATAATAGAGATCTTTCACTTCTTTCTTAGGTTTCTTTGAATTTGGTTCATCTATTTCTCTTGTGACATGGGCTTCTTCCTTTTTCCTCTTTTCCTTATTAGATTTGGGACAATCCTTCTTATAGTGCTCAAGTTCATTACATGCATAACATTGTATCTTATCCATGTTTCTTCTTTTCCTCTGAGGACCAAACTAACCAATTCTTCCCTATACACTTGATTCTCTTCATTTGATCCTATATCAACTTTAGCTTTTAACCTTGTCTTCTATCGTACAAAGAGACCATAGATCTTGGAATGGTGTTGCTTCTTTCTTCCCATAAATATTTGAAGTGAAGTTTCCCCATCCCTCTGGTAGAGCATTCAACACCACTGTAGTTATTTCTCTATCAGACATTACTTCTCCCAATTCTTGCTGTTGATCTCGAATTTCAGTAATCTTCATAAAATATGAAGTGATTCGTTCCTCTCTTGACATCTTCCACTTGTATAGTTCTTGTCTATAAGAGATATTCATATTACTTCCACTGCAGTACTCATCGAGAACAACTCCACCAATTTGTCATATATTTCTTTTGAAGATTCTAGTTTTGATACATAGGGGATGACAGAGTCCTTTATGGACTTTATAAAATCCTCTAGGCCATTATGTCTCCCTTCATGTATTTGGCATGTGCTTGAGTATCTTCTTTTGAAGATCTAGTTGCTGACCTTTTGATATAGTCCATGACTTCATTCTCAACAAGATTTAGATCTTTCCTTTTCTTTCATGCAAGAAAGTTTGAAATCCCAACCAATTTGTTGCTTTCTTAGCAAAAAGACATTTTGACAGATTTTGATGAAGTCATAAATATACTTGCTTGAATAGATGCTTTTCTTCTAATGATGATATAGATAGTAGTAGAAGCTTCTTCTTAGATTGACTTCTTCAAGAGTGGTGTAAATTGGTAGATCACCTTGGATCCTTGATGATGATCAAGGATTGCTTGATGACTTCAGCAAAATGATGATTTGATGATGTCTCTAATAATGTTGACTTGGCTTTAATCATCGAGATAGCTTTAGATTCCTTGAAGATAAAGATCACTTCCTTGATCTTGCTTTTCTTCTTGAAAGGACCTTGACGTATAAGTCCTTTGAGTAAGGTCTTTGATTTTCTTGAGATGGCTTGAGGGTTTTCCTAACTTCCTGCAAATTGCTCCTTCTTAAATGAAGATCTTCTTAGATCTAATGTAGATCCCTTTCTTTGCCTTGATGTCTTCTAAAAAGATGATCCTTGATCTCTTGATACTTGTGTGTCTTCTTGCCAAATAACCCTTTCTTGTCTTTAACACCTTAGCTCTGATACCATGTTGAGAAATTAGGGCGTTTAATTCAAATTTCTCTTTCATGATAATTACTTGTGATTTCGTTATGCTTCTTTCACTTAGACCTTATCTTTGTTAGATTATTACGTTCTTCATCAAGTCAATTATCAAATGCACAAGAAACACCATATTTAGGCTTTCTAGCCAAGGCCAAAACCTTTCCCCTCTTGGAGAGGAAAACCTAATTATTCTTCTTATAGATCATCAATTGACGAGTACCGTAACCATGGCATAGACCCTTGACATCAGTATGCCTCCAAGACCCTTGTCACTATTCGTTGCTGCTTCTTCTCAGCTTCTCTAGTTGATCCTTCCTTTTTGCACCGTTCTGCACCAACACTTTTTGGAATGTACTTGAGGAGTCTCTGTCTTCTTGTTGTTGCAATCCTAGACCGAAGGTTCAGTGTCTTTGTTGTTACAACCTTGGATATTCCAATATCATCGTCGCTGCAACCCTTAGACAAAGAAGTAGGTTTTCTTACTGCTGCAACCTTAAGACAGATTTCGGTCTCCTGTCTCCACTTATCCTCCTTCTCCTCGACACTGATTAATCTTCACCTCGTCCCTTCCTTGAATCCTTCTTTCCTGGTTTAGTACCCTAAATAGTGATGTATATTCTTCTGCAATACGATCTTAGAAAATTCCCGGCTTTCCTGATTTATAGCTTAAGATAAAAACACAGATTTCCCTTCTTTCGTACCCTTTTAAGGTCTCCCTTCCTTCGCTATATGATCTTCTCTTTATGCACTATTCTTTGCACCCTTTTTCAGACTTATCCGAATTGTGTGTGTTCTAATGAGGCTGCAATCCCCTATATATAGTGACTGCCTTCTTGCTTGTAGGTCGACATGAGCTGGAGAAGGTAAGCCGACTTGTCAAGGAGTATCTTCAACATGTATGTTTAGCCGACTTCTTGGAGCATAATGAGAAGGGATTGGAGCATATATTTACATCAATAATTGTCCTCTACACAAGTGTAACATGACTTCATGTATATGACTCTAATTATATTTATGACAAGATGACAAACACCTAAAGACATCAAGAAGAAGTCTTTGACCTATAATAAAACTCTTTGCTCATGAAACCCATGAGGCAATCATTTCAAAATACATTTTATTATCTTTGTCTTCTTCATTACATAAATTCATAATTACAAGTCATTATGAAGACCGAACCTAGTTACACTTTCCAACAAGTCTTACACTGATTCATGATTGTTACTATAGGCAATGTTCTTTTGTGACAATAATAAAAGATTTTTGTGTGTACATCAATACTCTTAGTTGCAATAGTTGTAAATTTAATTTCCCTCCTGAATTTTTCTGCATTGTTAGGCTGTGGGGCTATTGATTCTATAGTGTTCAATGGTTTTCCATACAGTTAAATCAAAGTGTCACTGAAAAAAATAAAGTGTTACTAAAAAATATAAAGCATGGTCTAAATAGATCTTGCTGGTTTCACTTAAAATCCTTCAAATGATGAGTAGCTGTAGAGGTGGATTTGATGAGAAAGCTTAAGAAAATGGTTTAAATTCATATGTATGAGAGCTACAGGTTCATGAGATAATCAATATTTCTGAGACATGCTCTTAAGTGTGCAAAAAGATTACAAGTTTATGCTTCTTAGTGACCACTTTCTCATGGTCTGAATGTTAAAATCTGAAAGTTCTATGCAAAAATTTAAAATTTCTTTGCAAAAACTTGAAAGTTCTATGCGGAAAACTGAATGTACTTTGCAGGAAGCTGAATGTACTTTGCAGAAAACTGAATTTACTTGCAGAAAACTGAATTTTCTATGGTTTTGCAATTACTTAGAATGCAGATTTCTTCTTCAAAACTTTTCAGATCAACAATTGTAGATATAACAAACTTAAGGATTATATGAAGACAACCAAACACAAATATGAGATACTGAGAGTTAGGTCCAATGACCAGGACAAAACTCACAAGGGGAAAACCCAAATAATTCTTCTTCTATTAGATTTCTTCAATTGTTCAACAAAGTACTGAGAGAGAGAGAAATAATGAGAATGAATAAAGTCACCAATGTCTGATCAACTTGCAAGTGAAGTGCTCTTGCTCTTTGCTTGAAGATCTCCTTCTCTTGATCATATCTTGTCCTTTACACTTGATCTAGATCTTGTTCGTTACACTTGCTCTAGCTCTTCGCTTGCTCTCATACTTCTCTCGCAGACGCTCAACATTAGCTCTCCTTCTTCACAATGAACATGCTACTCTCAACTCTCACTTGGTCTTGTTTAAATAGATGAGAAAGGAGAAGAGTTACAAAATGAATTCATGCCTTGAGCCAATAATATGAGAATCGAATTCCATGAGGGAGGAGTTGCTTGAGAAGTGTAACTCATCCCAAGAATAGAGAGACAGGTACACTTGTCTTGAGGAGTTACAATTTGAATTAGTGAGAGAGAGAGTTATGCTTGAATGCTTGAAATACTTGATCTCATTATGCTTGAAATTGTCATGAAACACATGATTTTCTGCAAGACGAATCCCACTCTTATTGTCACAATATATAATTTTTGTGTCTAAAACTTGCACAAATAGTTCCCCAAAAAGCTTTCTCAGTCAAACTGCCTCACAGCTAGCCGTGCTAGCAACAATGTACTCAGCTTCAGTTGTACTTAGTGCAACAAACTTCTGCTTTCTAGTCATCCAAGAGATCATGGCAGATCCCAAGTTAAAGCAACACCCAAAAGTGCTCTTTCTATCAATAGAAATACTTGGCCAATCAACATCAGTATATCCATGAAGTCTTACATTTTTAGCAATATATTTCAATCCTAGATTGATAGTTCCATGCAAGTATCTGAGTACATGTTTTGCAGCAATTCAGTGGGCATGAAAGGGATCAATCATATGTTGACTTAAACTATTTACAACAAAGCATATGTCAGGCCTAGTGTTTACCAAAAACATGAAAGCACTAGTGAGATGTCTATACTCTATGGGATTTGCTAGACTAGGTCCTGCGACTTTGCCACATAATTTCTTAAAATTCATTTCCATAGGAGTATGCATGGACTTATGTTCTACTATAGCAAATCTTTCAAGAAGCTTAACAACATATTTTCCCTGAGAAAGATAAATTTCACTAGGTCTTTGCCAGAACTCTAGACCTAGAAAGTAATGCATCAAACCAAGGTCTTTCATTTCAAATTCAAAAGCTAACTCCCTCTTACACTGGAGGATATGAGGTTCACCTCCTGTCAAGAATAAATCATCAACATACAATACCAAAATCAAAGGTATACCTTGGAATGTCTTGAAGTAGAGGTTTGGGTCTGCACTACTTCTTGTGAAACCAAGCTTTATCAAGTAGCTAACAATGTGAGCATATCAAGCTCTTGGGGCTTGCTTCAACCCATATAAGGCTTTCTTCAGTCTGCATACATGAGTTTCCCTGTCATGCTCTTCAAAGCCTTGTGGTTGTTCCACTAATACCTCTTCCTTGAGGAAGCCATGCAAGAAAGCAGTTTTCACATTCATTTGGTGAAGAGTCCATCCCTGGCTAGCAGCTAAGGCAATAACAAATTGAATAGTTGTATATCGAGCCACATGTGCAAAAATATCTTCATAATTTATTCCCTCTTTTTGAGAGAAACCTCTAGCTACAAGTCTAGCATTATATTTTTCAATACTACCATCAACACCATGTTTAATCTTAAACAAGCATTTGGAAGTGACAACAGATTTACCTTGAGGTTTAGGAACCACTTCTAAGACATCATTCTAGATGATGGAATTGTATTCTTCAGTCATGGCATCTTTCCAGACTTGTTCTTTTGCAGCTTTTTTGAAGGTGCATGGTTTTGCCTGAATGATATTGCTCATGGCAGCAACATACCCTTGAAACCGACTTTTCTCTAAACGTTCCTCTTGGGGCAATATGTTGTTCAACATGTTGCAAGGTAACTCGCACCCATAGTGGTCTCTTTCTAGTAGGAGGATCATGTGGTGGAAGATCTAGAGGATCCATGGAACCCATTGGATTATCAACAAGCTCATTCTCACGTTCTGGTTCAGACTCAAATACAACCTCTTGTTCATTAACAACTTGTCCTTCAGTAATGGCAAGATTAGGAGAGTCTCTTGCTTTTCTAAAAGTTGCATCTTCATCAAATGTTACGTCTTTGCTAAAAACCTTATTTCTTTGACCAAGTACATAAATTCTATAAGCTTTTGAATTATCACAATAACCAACAAACACATATTTCTTACCTGAAGCTTCCAGTTTGTTTCTTTTTTCTTTTGACACATGGACGTATACAGGGAAGTCAAAGATTCTCAAATGACTCACCTCAGGCCTCTTACGAGTGAAGACTTCTTCAGGAGTCTTATTGTTTAAGGCTTGATGAGGAGTTCTGTTTTGCACATAAACTGCACTATTTCTAGCTTCTCCCCACAAGAATTTTGGTAGCTTTTGATCATGCAACATGGCTCTCACTGCTTCCATAATGGTTATATTCTTCCTCTCAGCCACACCATTTTGTTGTGGATTGTACGACACAATGGTTTCTTTCTTTATTCTGACATCTTTGTAAAGATCATTAAAATAATTGGAGGAGAACTCTCCCCCATTATCAGATTTGAAAGCTTTGATCAACTTTCCAGTTTGACTTTCAATTAGAGCCTTGAAATCTTTGAGCATGTCAAATACGTCCCCTTTCTTTTTCAAAAAGAATATCCATGTCTTGCGAGAAAAATCATCAACAAAAATCATGAAATACAAGTAGCCACCAAGAGAAGTAATAGGCATAGGTCCACACAAATCAGAATGTATGAGCTGAAGTACCTGACTAGTTTTTGTTTTGCTTGAAGGGAATGGTCCCTTTATATGCTTTCCACTTGCACATCCTTGGGAAAATCCTTCATGATCCATTTTAATCTCAGGCATTCCAGAAACCATCTTCCTTACATGAGGTAAGGCTTTGTAGTGTAGGTGAGCAAATCTTCTGTGCCATAGCTCACATTGAATATATGTATCATGGACCAGTGTATGAATGGATTTACCGTTGAATTTATAAAGCCCTTCTGTTAAATGTAGATAACCATGGTGTTCTATGCTTGATGCACTTTTACTTCAATCTTTCTTAGGCCCAATACAAAATAGAAATCACATAAACTTGAAAGTAAAATGCTGATAGAACACAATAATAGATCAATAGAATACAAGCCAAATATAGCTCAGATTTACAATTCCTTTTGTCCAGCGAAGATATGAGATATTGTGGTGTTACGGAGGTCCGCAGGATACTTCAACCATCAAAGTCTTTCTCGGTAGCCAACACTTTCATGTGTCACATCCACAGCCCTCAAAGACAACTCATCACAAGTCAACGCAAGTCAAACTAGGGACATCGCAGAAAAGTCAATGCAAGTCAAACCAGAGACATCGCAGAAAAATCAACGCAAGTATCTTCATAAAAGTCAACACAACAAACTAGGGCTTTGGTCAAACAACCCTAAATTCCTCGATTTTAGTGCCCAACTGTACGGCCTCCTAAAATCGGAATTTCTGCAGAAGATTGAGGTCAAACGACCAAGGGTTGACCACGGTCAACGCTGCAGCAGAAAAGCCCTATATAGATCAGTGCAGAAAAGAGAAAGCCCTAAACAGATTAGTGCAGAAAACAGCAGCTTCGCTGCACACGTGATGGAAAAAAGGCCTCCAAAGGCTATTGAACCAATCAAATCACAATGAGAGAATGTGTGATGAGATGATGAGAAAATGACCGCCAAGTCTCTCCAATTTATATTCATCAATGAGGGTGTGTGACACATCTCTTAAGCATGTGGGATAAATCTGGCCGACTTTGCACATGTGGAAAATAAATTCAAAATCAATGATTTGCTCATCTGATCAAGATGATCTCTAGATCAATCTTGCACCTCTCTGAAAGAGGAATTCAATAAAAATATGACCATCGTCATATGAGTAGTGCAACATGGAGTTTGGACCTAGTTGCCCAAAATTAACACCTTTACATCTTGATCCAAGAGTGAAGGCTTCTCTCATACTTGAGTTCAATTTCTAAGTTAAAACTTTTCCATTAATAAAAACGACTTTCATTTCTTCATCTTCTAGAGCAAATATGGATACAAGATTTTTTTTTCAAACTAGGTACATACTAAATTTCTTGTAGAAAAATAGATTTGTCATCATCTAATTGAAATGAAACTGAACCATAATCTTTAACTTGGTGAGTAGACTTATCTCCAAGAATAACATTTATTAGAGAGTGCTTCTTTGTACCCAGTAAAATGTTTGGAAGAACCAGTATCAATTAGCCAGCTATCAAATAAATTTGCAAACAGAGAACTGGTAAGAGAAAAAACAAGAAAATATTTCGATTGAGTTTCTGCTACATTATTTCTATACCTTGGATTTCTTGTTTTCTTAGGATGGCCTTTTCTTTGATTTTCAAAAGTGTATTTTCTATAATCAGATTTGTTTTTGAATCTAGGTGCTCTTCTTCTTTCTTTACAGTGATGAGCAAAGTGATCATACTTTTGACAGTTAAAGCATCTAACTTTTGACATGTCTAGATTCCCTTTATTTGATTTGAAACTATATTTCTTTTTATTACCTTTCATTCTCTTGTCATAGGCTGAAAATGCAGTAGGTTTTTTTTCTTCATGATATGAAATTCTCACTCCAAAAATTGTTTTGGCCTCCTCTTGGATACACTTTCTCAGGAGCTCATCAAATGTGGGATTGTGTTGATATTGTTGATGGTAGTGATAAAAGTTTCCAAAATAGGAGAAATGCTCCAAGCGCAATCAACACCATTTCTTTGTTGAGTACAACTTTATCAATTGTTGATAGTTGATTCATGATTTTGGTCATTCTTAAGAAGCATGCTTCAACCGTCTCTCCTTTGTTCATCTTGATGTCCTTAAGTTGATTCTTCAAGGCAATAATCTGGTTCAAATTACTAATTGCAAAACATGCCAATTAGTTTGTCATACATTTTTTTAGCTTTCTTCAAACTAGAGACATAATTATTGAGATGATCACTAAAAGAATTAAGGATCATTTTCTAGCTTTGATTTCACCCTTTTTATATTTGGATTTGACAGCAGCACTTGCATTCTCTGGTGGATCGGCTATTGTGTCTTCAACATACTCCAAAAACTCCGTGTTCTTCAAGAGTGATATCTACCCTTGCTTTCCATGGACCAAAGTTTGAAGCGTCATTCAACTTCTCCACTATCTTGAAGTAGGACAGAGTCATCTTAATCATAAAACTTTGGTAGCAAGTGGGTCTTTTCAGGTGATCTATGATCTCCTTGGACTTGTCTTCACCAATGTCTGATACAATGCTAAACTCTGAAAGTTCTATGCATAAATTTAAAATTTCTTTGCATAAACTTGAAAGTTCTATGAATAAAACTGAATGTACTTTGCAGAAAGTTGAATGAAACTAAATGTACTTCGCATGAAGCTGAATGTAATTTGCAGAAAACCGAATTTTTTTATGTTGTTGCAATTACTTAGAATGCATATTTTTTCGTCAAAACTTTTCAGATCAACACAAATATAAAACACTGAGAGTTAGGTCCATTGACCAGGGCACAAATCACAAAGAGAAAACTCAAATGATTCTTCTTCTATTAGATTTCTTCAATTGTTTAACACAGTACACAGAGAAAGAGAGAGAGTGATAATGAATAAAATCACGAATGTCTGATCAACTTGCAATTGAAGTGCTCTTGCTCTTTGCTTGAAGATCGCTTCTTTCTTTTGATCAGATTTTGTCCTTCACACTTGCTCCAACTCTTCCCTTGCCCCTACTCTCTACTTTCTCTCATAATTTTCTTGTGGACACTCAACACTAGCTCTCCTTCTTCACAATGAATATGCTACTCTCAACTCTCACTTGCTTTTGCTTAAATAGATGAGAAATGAGAGGAGTTACAAAATGAATTCATGCCTTGAGCCAATAATAGGAGAATCGAATTCCATGAGGGAGGAGTTACTTGAGGAGAAGTGTAACTCATCCCAAAAATAGAGAGAGAGGTACACTTGTCTTGAGGAGTTACAATTTAAATTAGGGAGAGAGAGTGTTACACTTAAACATGAGAGAATATTTGGTGAGAGTTACAAATTGAATCGAATGAGGGAGTTACAAGTTCATTTAATGAGCAAGAGTTACACTTTTGCTATACATTGAATGAGTGAGAGTTACATTCTCAAATGTGGAGTTACTATTTTATTCCAAAAGATAAGTTCAATTTGCCAAGTAAGAGATTCTTAATTTAATTTACTTATTTCATGAGAGAATTTGTTTTTATTAATACATTAAAGGTGAATGACTTTAGACTATTTTATAAATAATAGTATAATAATAATAATAATACTAGTAAGATTAAAAATATTAATTCTTGACTTGTATAATCATTATTGATTTGATTTTAAAGTGGATTCCATATGTCTAGATCATCTTTGATCATTTATACATGACTTTCTATTTTTGGAAAGTCATTTCCAAATTGAAATGTGACTTACTATCTATGGAAAGTCATATCAGAACTATTATAAATGAAATTTTATTATAGGAGATTCAAACGGAACTGAAACATATGATTTCTTCTAGGAGAAATTAATCCTTGAGCTGCCAAATTTTAACACTAACGCTGACATCAACATGTGCAGGGGCCACTGCCTAAGGCATACAAAGGATACTGCATAGCTGACTTACAGTACCTATACGCTAATTTTCAGCTTGAAAGGCAACAAACTTGATCTAAATTTTATTTATTTCTGTTGCTTTCCTTGCAGCATTTTCTTAAGTCTGTTCAGTCTGGCATGCTGTCACAAGAGATTGGGCTTTGTTTGGGCTTCGTTTGCCATAGTGAATGGAGGATTGTGCCTCATCAATGTATCATCATTAAAATGATCTTGCAACCTCAAGCTCAGAAATTTCATTTCTTGTCTGGCTATTTCTCTTCAATAGTCTCATATCTGTACAGTGTACATCCTTGATGTCAATTGCAGGCTACTTCTGTATGTCTTCTCAAGTTGAAACCAAATGACATTGAGAAGAAAACTAATGAGAGTGCAGAATGGAAGCAGGTCATGTGTGAGGGCCTTCCAGATGTTTAGGAGTGTAACCTGGTGAAGCATGGGCCATATCTTGGTGTTCATACAAAACTGTTCTCCAGAAAGTCATTTAGTGATTAGAGAAGAAATGTGATCTTGTAATCTTACCTACAACTTCTTAGCTATTTTTGCACCCCCCACAAAGAATGCTTGACTGATTCTGCTCCTCCAGATGTTTTAAAAAACGGAATCGGTCAGCTACCAGGCTGAGGTAATGACTCGGTAATGACTCGGTCGACCAGGTTTCAATGACTCGGTTTTTGTAAAAAATACATTAAATATTAATTTTTTTGTACAAAAACATAAATTTAAAGATTTTTATTCATGTTTCCAAACACATAGCATTACAATATAGACAAAAGACAACATATGATCAAAGTAGGCTCATGAATATATCCATTATAACTTGGCACCGATATAACTATTGTGACCTTGAAGACTGACAGTAGTTATGATAATTAACACAGTGAGGCTGAGATAATAAAATTACATAACAGTGATCCTGGTGACTAGTGTTTTCAATATGTGGCAGCATATCTGAATGTACCTTCAGCATGGCAGTAACCACAAGGTGTCCTAAGTTCTAACTATAACATTAATGCCCATAATTTAGAATTGTTTTTTGAACAAGAAGTTTGTGGAGCTAGGGTTTGGAAGGTTGTAAATATTGTATGATTTTTTGGGGATGCATAATAGAGATGAGATACTATGACTTAGCTTAGCAATGATAAACAGTGACTCATGGCATATGGCAGTACTCTTGTTTGGCAATATGACAATGAATGGAAGTAACCTACAGTATAACAGCAACCTGGGAAACGCTCCCTGGTTTAGCAGCAGTAATAAACAGTGGCATAACTGTGTTTTGTTGACATTCAAAAGGGAACAGTTATATTGCTGAAGCCCTGATGACTGGTATGAAATCTTGATGTGTCCTGTAACAATAGTTGTGGAAATGTTTGTAGAAGCACAAGCCTATTGAACTGTGAAGCTTTTACAACCTTGAAACAGTGATTGTGTGAACTTATGACAGCAAGTGGCATTTGTGTGGGAGTAAGAGATGTAAGACAAAGGGTTGACATACTGGTGACCCTAACATAGTGAGTGGCCTGAGATAACAGGGACATAAATATACATAAGAATGATCTTGATGATCTATGATTCTGATATAACAACTACAGTGACCTATTACATTGTGCCAAAACCCCACCTACAGCCAACTTCTGTGACTTGCGTACTGTGACAGAGTGTTAAATTTGGACAACTAGGTCCAAACTCCATGTTATGATGCTCAGATTAAGAGACTAATATTTTTGTTGAAATCCTCTTTCGGAGAGGTGTAAAATCCATATATAATATGTCTTAATCCGATGAGCAGAACATTTATTTTGAATTTATTCTTTCTTGTAGATATATGTGCCAGTCGGCCTTAAGGTTTGCACGCCCCCGGCGGAATGTATACACGCCCCAATGATGGATATAAATACGAAATGAGGATTGGAGAGCATTGACTGATTTTTTGTCTGACAGCTATAAATACGTTTGTCTGACTTCTTGGAGGACGTTTAAATGCCATTATATGAAAAGGAGAAGAAGGACAAAACAGTACGGCTGAGTTGAAGGACGATTTTCTGCAGTTAGGGTTTTGCAGAAAGTTTGACCAGCGTTGACTTTGGTCAACGCATGGTCCAATTGGGCTGAAAACTTGTGGGAAGTTCGATTTTGGAAAGCCGTACTATTTGGCACAGAAATCGAGGTCAAAAGGTTGACCAATCTGCTGCTGCGTTGACTTTTAGCTTGCTGCCCTGCGTTGACTTTTTTAGGACAACGTTGAATTTTTGGAGTTGACTTGGTTTGACTCGTTTACTGATTGGAGGACTGTTGTGACACATGCTGGGTTGGCTGACCAAGGAGACTTTGCTGGTTGAAGCATCCTGTTGACCGCCGTAACGAACCACCACATTTTTCCTGTTTCTGATTTGTCTTTTGTAAGATCCACTTATATGTTCTATCTGCATTTTGCTTAACTATTTGTATGATTGCTGTGAGAAAAGTAAAATTGCTCCTAGCATAGAACATCTACAAAAATTTACATGGTATCAGAGCGAAGGTGAAGACAAACTCTATCTTTAGCAATCATCACCGGAAGAAATGGGTTCCACTAGTCTTGAATTCAAGGAGAATGACAAGCTGACTGGAAGGGATGACTTCCATGCCTGGAAGATGATATTAGATCTCAAATTGGAGGATCATGATCTCTTGGATCATGTGACGGGGAAGATTCAAGAACCTCCATCCAATGCTACCGCTGCTGTTAGAAACAAGTATAAGAAGGGTGAAATCAGAGCAAAGCTGTTGATCAGGGAATCCATACATAAGAGTCTGGTTGCCTATATATCTGAACTAGGCACATCCAAGGAGATGTATGACAAATTGATCCTTATGTTCAAGGTGAACAATGTGAACCAAGTGCTATTCCTCAAGAACAAGTTGAAGAATATGAAGAAGGGCCGGGATGAGTCTATTCAAACTTTCTTTCTGAAATTGACCGAAAACAGACAAATACATGTGTTGGAGACAATAGTGATGAATGGGTTCTCACCGCATACAGAACTCCATATGATGGCAAATATTACAACTCACCATTCTCAACAAATAATACATTTCTAGCACAGTGAAGCACATTTATGAGATGCAGCCACAAGAAAACTGTGAGAGAATTGATAATGACAGAAATACTATGGTGCTCAGGCTAGAAAGAGCTCTGGTAGTTCTAAGATGAGAAGAAACAGACTAGAAAGATAAATGTTTCACCATACATACATTTTTAGTCCATATTATGGAGAATGCCCCTTCAAGAAGGATTCTCCCGATAGTGATGATAACAACAACAACCGAAGGAATGGGAATCGAAGAAATGACAAATCCAAATGAAAGAGGAAGGCTCACTTTGGAGGAAATAATCAACCTTCTAAAAGGTCCAGAAATACCAGGTATGAGGAGTCTAATGTTGTTGATAAAAGAAATGAGTATATTCTTGTATCTGCTCTCTCAGCTGCATCTCCGCCCGACACTATGGATGTCTGGCTAATCGATAGTGGTGCCTCATGACACATCACCGGATTCAAGGAAGCACTTTCTGACATGGTTGAAAGGGATACTAATCTAGAAATTATCCTTGGGGATAATGCCACTTATCCCGTGAAAGGGACCGGGACTGTGACCCTCCACTTGTCTCAAGGACAAGTCCTCCGTCTACAAGATGTACTCTATGTGACTAACACATGAAGAAGAACTTTGTGTCTCAGATTCGCCATGGAAGACAAAGGATTCAATGTAACTTTCTCTCCGATGGAAAGGTGCTCATGGGAAGGTGAGCTTCAAGGAAGCTATCCCAATTGGTTTGCTGGTACACTCTCACCAAAGTTAAGGGAGTCCGTTGGGAGCTATGACTTGTGATACTATCCGACAAACCGAACTATGGCACCGCAGATTTGGACACCTTCATTACAAAGCCCTTTCCGAAGCAAGGAAGGTGGTGACAGGGATGCCTGATTTTGGAAATAATCATGAAGGTGTATGTAAGGGCTGTGCTGAAGGAAAACATACAAGGGGACCTTTCCCCTCTAGTGTCACAAAGACATCTGATAATTGCAACTAGTCCATTCTGATCTATCTGGTATGTTGCCCGTGACATCCCTGGGGGGATGTTCTTACTACATGACATTTACTGATGACTTCTCTCGCAAAACTTGGATATACTTCTTGAAGAAGAAGGATGAGGCTTTCATGTGGTTCCGTACCTTCAAAGCCTTGGTGGAAAATATGACCGGGAAGAAGATCAAGATTTTGAGGACTGACAATGGCACTGAATATGAGTCAAATGAGTTCAAAGACTTTTGCAGAGAAGCTGGCATTAAGAGGGAGACTACCACTGCATATACTCCTGAGCAGAATGGTGTTGCCGAACGCAAGAATAGGACTATTGTGGAAGCTGCCCGTGCCATGCTATGTGACCAGGGTCTACCAAAGTTTCTGTGGGGAGAAGCTGCAAATACTGCCGTGTACATTCAAAACCGATGCCCTCATTCCGCTCTGGACTCCAAAACTCCCGAAGAGGTTTTCTCTGGTAAGAAACCTGATGTCTCACATTTTAGAATTTTTGGATGTCCTGTCTATTTTCATGTGCCGAAAGAAAAGAGAAGTAAGCTGGATGCTACTGGGAAGAAAGGAATGTTTGTGGGCTACAGTAAGACTTCTAAGGCATATAGAGTCTATGTACCTGGTCAAAGGGAAGTAGAGATAAGCCATGATGTCACTTTTGACGAAGATGCTTCCCTGAAGAAAGTAGTAGATCTTCCTAGATCTGAAGAAAATCATGAAGAAAGACCTGGAAATCTGGAAGAACCCCAGGATGAGACTATTCCTGATATTGAAGGGCCAATGGACCCTATTGATCCAACCCCTTCACTAGGAAAGAGACCATCATGGCTCAGGGACACCCTCGAAGATGCTGAGGGTCATGCCGCCCCAAGGGGGACATTCCGAGAAAGCAAGAAGCCGTGTAGATACCAAGGGTATCTAGCTGCCATGAGTACTATTGTACAATCTGAACCTGGATCTTTTGAGGAAGCCATCAGGCATCAAGTTTGGAAGGATGCTATGCATGAAGAATATGAGTCTATTATGAAGAATGATGTCTGGGATGTGGTCCCGAGACCGAAGGACAAATCTGTTGTCACCGCTAAATGGCTCTATAAGATCAAACATGGATCTGATGGGAGTGCTGAAAAGTTTAAGGCAAGATTTGTTGCCCGTGGCTTCTCTCAAAGGGAAGGAATTGACTATGACGATATATTTGCACCTGTGGCTCGATATACCACCATCCGATCAATCATAGCCCTTGCTGCTACGCAAGGCTGGAGTCTTCATCAGATGGATGTCAAGACCGCTTTTCTGCATGGTGCAATAAAGGAAGAGGTGTATGTAGAACAACCTCTGGGATTTGAAGTTCAGAATCGAGACACTCATGTCTGCAGGTTGAAGAAAGCCCTCTATGGGTTAAAGCAAGCACCCAGAGCTTGGTACGAGAGGATGGATAGTTACTTGATGAAGCTGGGCTTCACTCAAAGTAATGCTGATCCGAACCTTTACTTCAAGGTTGTGCAGGGGAAGCCTCTCATTCTAGTGATGTATGTGGACGACCTCTTCCTGACAGGTGCTGACCCTCTCATTCATCAATGTAAGAGGGAGCTCGCTGCTGAGTTCGAGATGAAGGACCTAGGATTGATGCACTACTTCCTAGGCCTGGAGGTCTGGCAGAGACCTGGAGAGATTTTCCTTTCTCAAGGAAAATACATTGTGAAGCTTCTGGAAAGATTTGGTATGGTGGATTGTAAGTCCGTGTCGACATCGATGGAACTCAACTTTAAGAAGTTGAGTGGCAGCGCTGCTGGGCCTATCTTGGCCAATCCAACTGAGTATCGTCAACTCATAGGAGCTTTGATGTTCTTAGTGAACACCCGACCAGATATATGTTTTGCAGTGAACACTTTGAGTCAACAGATGGTTGAGCCTCATCATTTTCACTGGGTTGGTGCCAAGAATCTTTTGAGATATCTTCGGGGCACGATAAACCATGGGTTGAGATACACTGCCGGGAGTGTGATACTCCGTGGATATACTGATGCCGATTGGGCTGGCAGTGTGGTGGATCGTAAAAGCACATCTGGATGCTGCTTCAATCTTGGTTCCGCTTCGATCTCATGGATGAGCAGGAAGCAGAAGTCGGTGGCTTTGAGCACCGCGGAGGCCGAATACATTGCTGCTAGTATGGCCTGTTGTGAAGCAGTTTGGTTGCGGAAGCTCTTTAGTGAGCTGTTTGGACATGTGCTAGATACCACTATGATACTCTGTGATAATCAGAGTGGGATTCGTATGACTGAGAATCCTGTGTTCCATGACCGATCCAAGCATATTGATATCAGGTACCACTTTATCCGGGATATGGTACAGCGAGGCGCCGTAAGGCTCGATCATATAGGAACTGATGAGCAGGTCGCGGATATTCTCACTAAGCCCCCGGGGAAGGTCAAGTTCCTAACCTTCCGTGAGAGTCTTGGTGTCGTGGAAAGACCCTATGATGTGGGTCCTGTTGGACGATGAGCTCTGGGAGCTCTGGGGGGCTTTGGGGATAGCTTCTCGGAGCTATAAGCACTCATAATGCTTCCGCCCCACCCTTGTGATTATTGAGCTGGTTCGCCTCTCATTTATCTGTGCCCCGTATGCATCCTACCCATTGAGTTCAGGGCTCATGGGAAGTACCTCTCATTTGGCCAATGAGGTGGGAAAAGCTAGAGACTATTAGCAAAGACCGATGGACGCATCAGAGATTGCCGTACTCTCTATCTAGGATGGCACGGTCCAACCACTTGATCTGGGATCAAGTTTAGTGAGGTCTGGGACCTCTGCCTGACTTCGGGTCAGATGAACCAACTTTGGGTTGGTTGGATACTCTTCATGAGTTTGATAGAGGTTTTGAACCTCTGGACTGATTATGTCAGTCTGGGGATGATGTCTTTGTGACTGACCCACTTCTGTTCTGAAATAAAGAGGCCAGCAAAGCAAGTTACGGCGGGATGACGCACGATGTTTGATTGCACTGATGGATGGAGTTCTCCCTAGTTGAGAGGGAGTGTTAAATTTGGACAACTAGGTCCAAACTCCATGTTATGATGCTCAGATTAAGAGACTAATATTTTTGTTGAAATCCTCTTTCGGAGAGGTGTAAAATCCATATATAATATTGTCTTAATCCGATGAGCAGAACATTTATTTTGAATTTATTATTCTTAATAAATTATATGTGCAGGTCGGCCTTAAGGTTGCACGCCCCCAGCAGATGTGTCACACGCTCCAATGATGGATATAAATACAGGCAAAGTTGGAGAGCATTTCATCACAACACAACTCACAACAACTTCTCTCATCTGATTTAGTACGAGCTTCTTGGAGGACGAGTTCAGCCACACGTGTGAAGGAGAAGAAGGACAAAAACAGTACGGCTGAGTTGAAGGACAATTTTCTGCAGTTAGGGTTTTGCAGAAAGTTTGACCAGCGTTGACTTTGGTCAACGCATGGTCCGATTGGGCTGAAAACTTGTGGGAAGTTTGATTTTGGAAGGCCGTACTACTTGGCACAGAAATTGAGGTCAAAAGGTTGACCAATCTGCTGCTGCGTTGACTTTTAGCTTGCTGCCCTGCGTTGACTTTTTCAGGACATCGTTGACTTTTTTGGAGTTGACTTGGTTTGACTCGTTTACTGATTGGAGGACTGTTGTGACACATGCTGGGTTGGCTGACCAAGGAGACTTTGCTGGTTGAAGCATCCTGTTGACCGCCGTAACGAACCACCACATTTTTTCTGTTTCTGATTTGTCTTCTGTAAGATCCACTTATATGTTCTATCTGCATTTTGCTTAACTATTTGTATGATTGCTGTGAGAAAAGTAAAATTGCTCCTAGCATAGAACATCTACAAAAATTTACACAGAGGGACTGAGAGGAAGTGATCTACAAGACAGTGAGACTGTGGCTTGATATCTCTTGTAGAGACATGTGGGAGCAAATGAGACAGCAGCAGTGAACAACAAATATTCCAAATACAGTATGCCAATTCCCTTGTTCATTAATGACAGCCTAAAAAAACCCTAACAGCGAATTAAAATCGAGTTTCAAGTCCACAAAGCCGGGTTTTTTGGGCCCACCGGCCGGCTGTTATGACTCGGCCTGGTTGACTCGGGCTCGGCCTGGTTGACCGGCTTGTTACCGAGCCGGCCGAGTCATTACAAAAACCGGCCGGCTAGGTAACAAGCCGGCCAACCTGGGTGGTTTTCTGCCTGGTCGGACCGGCCGGCCTAATGGCTCGGTCGACCAGGCCTGGTCAGACTTGAGCCGGCCGTTTTTTAAAACAGAGCGAGTCCAGAGTATGCACTCTCTACCAGAGATGCAAGTGATTGATTATTTTATTCACTGACCATATTTGAAGGATTGTCTTTTATGCATTCAGCATGTCTTTTGCCTATATCTTTGATTTGCAGACAGCTTGCAAATTTTATAGTTAGTTCTCCTTGGGATCTGTGGTTCCCTAGTTGTCATTGCTCTATTCTACAGTTTTAAAAAGCAGGATTTTGTAGAACTTTGGGCATGCATTGCTAGGATATTTAAACACTTTTTTTTTGTAAGCTTGGCAGGACTACATCTTCTTCATGTCCAATATATCACCCTGATCGAGGGAGGGAATTGAACCGGTGACTTCACATCAAAGAGTGCCTTAACAGAGCACCTGATCACCGTCTATCTAAGACCCCGTGGACAGGATATTTAAACACTTAATACACTAGTGTACTGATCTTTGATCCATTTGTGTGAGCGGTTATTTAAAACGTTCGACCTGTGTGGAAATATCCTGTTTGTCAGACCTGTGTGGAAATACCCTGTTTGTCAAACATTGGTGACAATAGTACTGTTGGGAAATGGCCAATCATTCAAATCTGGAATCTAAATGTTTGTATGCAATTCAATTGGACAAAAGCCTCTATATAATAAGGGGGTGAGAGAATAGTTGCTTTATATTTCCTTTTCTATTTACCCTCTCTACTGTTGCAGAGCATTTGAGAAGAGGATATCCATTTCTCGTTCAGAAACTTTCCTCTAAGAAAGAGAATATGATCTAACTGTTTATTTTCTTCGTTTATAAATTTGATTTAGCAAGGATTGAAGTATGTTATGTTGGCTGCTTAGGTTTTCTCTCTCTCACTTGAGAAAGTTCCCTTCCTCTTGCCAGGCTTTCTAAATTCTTTGTAGGACATAAAAGTCTTTGACTTTGAAATTGTTCGTTGCTTGTATTAAATTTCTTCATGTCTCATACTATCCCAGAGTCTACCAGGTTCGTCCACTTGCGGTATCCTATCTTCCATACAAATACCCAGGTTTGTCCCCAATGTGTCTCAAAGTCCATTTTTATTGAAAGTAGCTTTCCTTTGCTGGAGGGGTCGCATATTTGAAGGGTCACGTATTTTCTAAACTCCCTGATTCTTGGATCGAATATATAAGTTCAACGCCAACAGAGACATTTGTCTGTTTCTATCCCTCTTAGCATTTCAGAAAATTCCTTATCATCTGAACCCGTTTACATGGCTTACCTGGGAGGGGAAGCTACATGCTGATTAATACAAATGTATGTATTTTTTTAACCAGTAAAATCAAATTTCAAATTGTGTTCTGGAAAAAAACAGGGCACATAGAAGTTGGTGAAGTTTTTCTTCGATTGAAAATGAAGATCAAATTATACGCCATCGTTTTTGTTGCTGCAAAATATATGCTTTCTTTCTTTGTTGTTTTCAAGTATTTTATATAATCTGGCCAAATTGTTCTTCTGGATGCAGCCAAAACGATGGTCCTTCAATTCACGGACAGTATTGAAAAGCAGTGAACAGTCTTCAAGGTAGTTTATAAACTAGATGTTTAGGCTTTTGTTCATTCTGATTTTGACTGAAACATGGTCACTTTTTTATAGTGGGAGTTCTGATGGAGGTTTGTTAAGATTTTCCGACTATTTGGAGAATTATGCATGGTTTTATATGAAATGACTTGTCAGACAGAAAATTTTGAGATTGGGAAATATGTACCTTGCGAATCAATATAATTTCAAATTTACTAATTTCAGAGTAGATATTCTGCCAGAAAACTTTTCTGAGTTTTAGAGAGCATGATTCTTTGGCTGCGGTAACCTTAAAGCATGGTCCTTTTTGGGTTGTAGGATGCCTCCAATAACTGAAGATATTCTAGGAGTTGAAAGTACAGGTGAACAGGATGAAACCATCAAACCCCCAGAGAGGTCATTCTGGGCCAAATATGTAAGTGGCTTGCCCTACATTACTATATCAATTCTATTTTCGTTCTAAACATAATGAATGTCTATATAAAACTGTCAAGTTCATATTTGTGTAGCTGCAGTTTATGGATGGAGATATTTAGATCTGCTTGTAAGGTTAACACTTTGAAATGTTTGCTCGCAGTGGATGTACCTTGTTCCATTGGGTTTGATTGTTATGAATGCCGTAACCCAGGCAATGAATATGCCAGAGGAGCAGGCTGCAGGACAAGCACCACAACGCATAGCGAATTCAGGAGCTCGTAGGAGGTGATTGAATGGTTGGAAACTTGATCCATGAGAGAAGTCCTACTAATTCAGGATTCTGTTCAAGCTTAAGATTGCTTTTAGTCGAAAGTATTAAGAGCATGTACTTTTTTCAGGCTGAAGCCAAATCTAAAGTGACAAAATGACTGAGGGTTGAAATAACTAATTCCATTACAGTCGTCTTGTATTTTTTACATTTCCAGAACTAGCGCGCATTCATATCAAGGTGCCCATCCATTAGAATCGCAAAACATAGTACTGAATTTGAACCATGTTCTAGCAATGTATCATACCATTCTTTAGAGCACTGTTGGGACAATAATCGTTTGACTTGATCATTTTTCAGTACAAGGCACCATCCATGTAGTGCCAACTTACGAGATAGTGAACTTTAAAACTATCATGCATTTGGCCAGTAGAAGCGACACTTGCTATGCCAGATTTTATTCCACTGTAACTTCATTTAATTTGCTTGTTAATCTATCATTGTGGTAATGAACCTAACCAAAGCCACGCATAAATCTTAATAATCGCAGGACATTAAAAGCAAGATTACTTTCAATTAATTAGTGGCCTATCTCTAATCACTTTTCCTATCTTAGTTTTTAGTGTCTCCGAAAACTAGGTGGCGGCTCCAATTGCATTCCGAGTGTTCAAGCTTGGCCCCTTTTTATTGGCGGGTAGTGCTAATCTTGAGTGTTATCGGACCTGAGGTTATATCGTGGTAAAATGTCAACGCAGAGAGCGGTACACTTGGAAATGAGATTGCAATACAATAAATGCAACCCCTCGATGTTAAACCAGAGAAAAGTATGTAGGTAGTTGAGCATTATTACGCAATTTATATAAACACTAGTAGTATTTATGATCCATATAAAAAAATTAAAATAACTGGTCCGACCAGCATCTATAGTTGCATGCATTATATGTGCAGAAGTTAACCGCATGAGGATAGTAGATATTTATGAATATTGCCTTGGTTAGAAGTCAGTTGAGTAAGTCATTGTGCGACGTTAATTGGATATGGAAAATGAATTCTGAATGACATGGCGGATGTTAATGAATATTGTTTTGGTGAGAAGTTAGTCTGAGGAAGTCATTCTGCGAAGGTTGATTTTTTTTGGACAAATATTTGAAGAATAAATTTATAGAACAAAGATTTGGATATTATATAATTTTATTTTTAGATGATTTATTATTATTATTATTATTAAAACAATCAAAAGGGTTGGCAATGCTGTCTCATGATTAGCTTTATCCTGGTTTGAGGGCATCAAGAGAGCAGAATCCTAACAGCTTTGAATCCTAACAGCTTTGAGGTGGCTAGGGCAATGGGCATATAATGTAGAAAGATTGAAAATAAGCAAGTGTAGAATACTTGAATTATAGAAGATGGATAAGTAAATATGCTAATATGAGAGGAAAACAAAATAATGAAACAAAATGGAATATGGGCAATGGGCATATAATGTAGAAAGATTGAAAATAGTAAGTGTAGAATAATTGAATTATAGAAAAAGGATAGGGCATATAATGTAGAAAGATTGAAAATAGTAAGTGTAGAATAATTGAATTATAGAAAAAGGATAAGTAAATACGCTAATATGAGAGGAAATCAAAATAATGAAACAAAATGGAATATTAACATAATTGTTATTTAGAAATGTTTGAGATTTTTCATAAAGGTGGACAATTTCTTAATGTTTGAGTTTTTCCAAAAGGTGGACAATTTCTTAAAAAGTATGATTGATGGAATTAAATAACAATCATCGAAAGAGATAGTGCAGGGATGGGCTTTTTTTTCTAAAAGAATTGTATGGAAATCGTAATTTTTAGATTGTGCCAAATGTTTGAAAAATGACATGATTTTTATTAGGGAAATCACTCATAGTACTAGTTTTTATCATAAAAAAATGAATAGTAACTTGAATCTCTCATGTTGAGTTTTTGAGATTCTCCAAATGCGATTTTTCAAATATATTCTTGACCCAGGTGATCTCAAAACAACTTCAGGGTGTATAGCTGAACATATAGTCCAAGATGATGATACTCTATTTAAATCCACAATATGTAATTTATTTGAACATATAGTTTAAGTTGAAGAGAATCTATTTAAATTCACAATATGTAATTTATTTGAACATATAGTTCAAGTTGAAGAGAATCTAGTCCAAGATGATGATAGTCTATTTAAATCCACAATATGTAATTTATTTGAACATATAGTTTAAGATGAAGAGAATCTATTTAAATTCACAATATGTAATTTATTTGAACATATAGTCCAAGAGTCCAAGATGAAGAAAATCTATTTGAACCCTATCACTGAAAAATGCATCACTTCTATTCCAAGTAACAAATTCTTATTTAATGTTTTGGGTTTGTGTCATGAATTTATGGAAAAAGGGAGAAATAGAAAAACTCTTAATTCCTTGAAAAAATAATATTACAAAATTAATTTTATAAAAATAACTTTTATCAAGATATAAAGAATACAAACAATGTTATCTATTGAATTGTGGTTGTCATTCATGTCAAAGCAAGCAACACTGGAAGATTTCCCGTCTTTGTTGGCTAAAATGACATGACAAATCATGGGTTTTCGAGACAAGAACACCTTTATTGGATTCTCCTCATCTTGCAAATTCCTACGGTATATGGCACGTTGGGAGAGCCATCATGGTTTAAGAAATATGCTTGTTCAAAGATGAAACCTCATCTTGAAGGACAACAAAACCCTGTTAAAGTGATATGGCAGTTTATTATTGATTCATGGGCTTAGAAGAAATTTATTAAATTAATGTTTGCTCCAAACTATAAAACTTGAAATTTGAATTACATCACCTCTCCTTCATTAAAGTTGGCCTAAGGTTGAGAAGGGTTTTGGCTCCAAAACAATTTGAATTTAAAAATCAAAATAGCCTTGTGATTCAAGTTGGCTTCATTTAATTTTTGGCCCCAAATGAAAAATTAATTTTAATTTCAATTTTATTTTCCCTTCTAAAATTGTTGGTTTGCTCCCTCAATAATGTCTCCTAAAAATTATTTAAAGGCTATTATTTTCCTAATCAAGGCAATGAATCGAACATAGATCTAAAGTTTTGAGATCCTTGTGGCTAGGGGTAGTCAAAGCATATCTTAAGGAGAGGTTGAAGTTTTGAGTTTGGTTTGGGCACAACACTTTTCCTCTCTGCCATGGGTATACGATGGGTTCCTTCTCTGTTGCAGGCGGAATTCAATTTGTTATAAGGGTATAATCTTTGGCTTCCTAAAGTTGCAATCACTATGAATCATAGCTCTACGACTTTGCGATTTTGGATAAAATTCAGAGTTTCCTATGGTGTAAGTTTAGCCTCAGATGTTTAAGCTAACTTTGGCCCTATTCCTACATTGTCTTACCTTTTATCTGGGCTAAGGCACTATCTCTAATTGCAACTTAAAAGTTCATCAACTCGGCTTACAATCCTAAGGGATTCGTTGGTTTGTTGGTTTGTTTTTTTGCTAGAAGGGTTTCCACCTAAAAGTTTATGGCGCATTGTTCTTTAATGTGTTGATGTTTATGCTTATTGGTAATGCTCTGAAAATTTAATAATTGTTAATTGATAAGAAATATTGATTCACTCACCCACTCTTAGAATTTCCAACATTATCTAATACAATATAAAGAAAGCAAAAAATAAATATTGATTCTTGATTTTAAAAATTGTTAGTATTAAAATAATATATATATATATATATATATATATATATATGATTTGTATAAAAAATTAAGATTAATTATGTAATTTAGTCTTTTTAATTGAGAGATAGATGCAAAGGTAGTTTCAATAATGTTCACTATGTCAAGCTATAAAACTATAATATATGTATTTGGATCATCAACATTAGGATTTTCTTATAATTGTTTGGTTCACTATTATACATATATTCTCTAATATATTAAGTATGTACTAAAAACAAAAGTAAAAACAAAAAGTAATTAACAAAAGATAAACTATTTTTTATTTTAAAAATTGTTATTATTAAAATAAAATAGGAGTATATATATATATATATATATATATATATATAAAAGATTACTTATGTAATTTAGTTTTCTTTAATTGAGAGGTAGATGCAAAGATAGTTTCAACAATGTTCTTTATGTCAAATTATAAAACTATAATATATGTAATTGGATGATCAAAGTTAGGATTTTCTTATAATTGTTTGGCTCACTATTATACATGTGTTCTCTATTATATTAAATATATACTAAAAACAAAAGTAAAAACATGTTCTCTATTATATTAAATATATACTAAAAACAAAAGTAAAAACAAAAAGTAATTGACAAAAGATTAATTTTTTTAAAGGAAACAAATTATCAAACTGGTCTTGTAATCTTGTAATCTTTTGTAATCTTGTAATTCCAGCTCTGAACCTCAACTACAGTGAAGATACAATATGTGCAAAAGATACAAGGAATAATAAGGGAAAAAGACATTTAATGTAGAGAAATCTAAATATTTCATAGGAAAATTAATATCCAAATAGAATTTAAAAAAATATTAATATTGTATAAAAACAATTATTGTGTTTAATTGTGATCCAGTATGAATGGCTAAATTGAATACATTAATGTTTTTGTCAGAGCAGAAAAAACATTGCATTGTATTAAAAATTACTTTACACCATAAATAAAGTTAAATGAGATGCTAAAACAACTTTGTTTGATGTGATGATATTTTTGAAGATGGTCTAGAGGTGTATTTTTTTTTCACTCCTTTATTGAGTGATCCAAACTCTAAATATGTATGCAACCAACTTATTATTATATTTATGATAATTTATTAAGCAAAATGTATAATACCATTTTAAAAAATTATAATATCAGAAAATAAAATTAATATTTATGATAGTCAATTGAGAAAATGTATAACTTAACTTAAAAATTATTAGAAAAATAAAATAAAATATAAAAAAATAGAAAATTCTAATTATAAATAATTTTATTATTATTATTATTATTATTAACAACACACTTAATAACACACTTTCAAAACATAAACTAGGAAAATACAAACTTGAACGGTCTATGTGGTTGAGAAAAAAAGAAAAATTAAAATAATAAAGATAACCCAAAAAAAACCAATGTGGTCCATCCTTTCTCGAACTCAGAGAATCTAAACCATGGGAAAGAAAGCATAAAGGGAATCTAAACCATGGGAAAGAAAGCATAAAGGGTTATTTATAAGCGGGAAAACTTGAAGAATGGATTACTATTTCTCTTTCAAGATACCTTGAGCTAGGGATTTAACAAGAAGTAAAATAATCAAAACTTTAAAAGTGGAGGATTTCAACAGTGATAAGAGAGAAAGAGATGAGGTGCAAACATGGCAGCTCAAATCCAAAGCACAAAGATAGACATGATACATGCATTTCATTTTATTTATTTTTCATCTTTCTAAGAATATGACAAAGAGGAATTAAATTATAGTTGGAAAACTTCAACAAATTTAATCTGTTTCTTTCTTTATTGAAACAAAAAAAACCAGTAAGTAAATGGATATGTTCGTTCTTTCTGGAAACCAGAGGCAAGAACACATAAAGGATTGTACATACAGCCAAGGAAACATAAACAAATCTATTACTTCTCTAAAACAAAGGAAACATTGTACCTGAAGTAGAACATCGAGGGAAATCCAACTTATTACTTCTCAAAGCCAGAGGAAATATTGTACCTGAAGTAGAACATTAAGGGAAATCCAACACCAATTCCAATTGTTCCATCACAGCCCCTGCTTCCATCGTAAGTTGTTTGGCCTGTCAGACATTACAAGATCGAAGTCAAAACTGTTAGAATTTTAATAACTCAATAAAATTCTTTAATGCAGAATTCTTTAATTGCAGAGTTAGAATGTTAACTCTTTTATGCACAGAAAAAAAAAATTCATGCATAAACAAATTTTATGCTATGTAAGCTCTAATAAAACTTAATAAACGATTCTTTAAAATGCGGAATAAAATCTTAAAAGAATCAAAAATAAAAATTAAATTGCCCAGTAAATCTTAAATACCTCCAGCGATTGGTAACTGCTTTGCTGAAACAACAAACTGCTTTGCTGAAACTGAAATATGTTATGCTGAAACTGAAATCTGTGTTTAGCTGAAACAGCAAACTGTTTTGCTGAAACAACAAACTGTTTTGCTGAAACTCTTTAAATTAATATGCACGTACAGAAAATAGCAATAAAACTAAATCTCCGGTCCACAAAAGTCAAACGTTTTCAGGAACAGAACACGTATATGAACATTTACGAAAATAACCATAAGCCTGAAGCTTTTCTTCAATTGGCTGTAATTAGAAATGCGTTTTTCTGTTAACTGAATTTACAGTGGTAGAAAAACTCTAACAGTAGATAAATCCTCCGTTTCCAGCGGAAGGGTAGAAACACTCTCAGCGTGAGAGTACACAGTGAAGAAATTCTGAAGGCACTTCCAAGCTCTGCTCTCTCTTACTTGATGGTGTAAAACTGAAAAGGATTGAGTTAGTGAGCTTGGGGACCAAACAGAAATCATTATAGCCTAACTTCCATCAAGCTTCTGTTGGCTATGTGTCAACTGTTCCACAAATCATGGTAGAGAACACCAGTGGGAGTAATGGACCACTTCAGTAGCTCCCAACAATAAATTAATTATCTGCAGTTGATTTCAGTAATTTATGGAAATTACTGCAGTTAGTTTCCATAAATTAAGGAAACAACTACAAATTAGTTTTCAGAAATAAATACGTTGGGAGGCATCTTTCCAGAAATTAAGCAGTCGTTTCCAGAAATTGAGGGAGCTTAACATTCTCCCACTTGGTCCATACTTCCAAACTTAATGTCTCATCTTAAAAACCATTGATAATCTGTATTAAGTAATAGATACATGAATCATGGCGATAAGTCCTCTAATGACGAGTATTATCTTCCATGTATTACTATGTATTTATTCTTATCAAAATTTATGTGGTAACATTTTCTTAATGAATAAACCCTATGTTTATTCTTGGTCCTACACTGATGAATTCTCTCAAATCAAATTAAGGTGCACATAAATATGAGAAAAACATCACAGAATTTAAGAATTTCATTAAAATAACATTGTTCATACAATGAGAAACTACATAATGGAACCAAGTCCCATATTCATTACATGATCCTTGTATTTAAACGGTGGCATGCCCTTAGTCAAAGGATCAGCGAACATCAACTCAGTGCTAATGTGTTCAATG